>CM056384.1:61772490-61847490 GCA_029718625.1 Synaphobranchus kaupii | reverse complement strand
CACTTTTTTGGTCACTGCATAAAAACTATGAAATAACATGAATGTAATTATTTATTTTTTTACTGTTATTCTAAACTGTGAAGAAAAAAAAAATTGTAAAAATTAGTAAAGAGAACCCCTTCTATGAGTAGGTGTGTCCAAACTTTTGACTGGAACTGTATGTTATCTACATATTCTTTTTTTGGCTTATCTAGTGTGGACATGGTTACTATGTTGTAAAATCAAAGATAATCTAGAAATATTGATTCAAATAATGATTTTGTGCAAAACTCATTTACCCCCATACACATCTACACTTACTGGGATCCCTATCGCCCCCTAGTGGTTAGGAAATGCGAAACTAGGAAGTACGGGAGAGTTACATGTCTCTCCATATTCGGGCTGCGTCCCAATATTCTTCACTCCCCACCTCTTTTCCTCCACTTGTCTCCAACCCGGAAATATAAGAGCTAAATAAAAAATTGATTAAAACTAAAATGGGTTTGATAGGATATTTTTTTCCTTTGGCTTTTCTATTACAAAGTAATTTGAGTGCATACGGGATTTTAAAAAGGCAATCATTCTCAGCATGTAATGTACAAACACGATTCAAATATTTCAGCTGGGTGTTTAAGATATGTCGAGACCTTTTCCAGTAATAACATTAATGCATTGCCGCTGGGGTTATTCTAGGGAACTGAAACCAGGAAAAACAGGCATGTTATGCAGAACTCCAGTACAGAATAGAAATAGTGCCGCTTGGTGGATACAAGAGGTATTGCAGCCTCGTGACCACTGCTTTCTTTTAGTGAGCTTCAGAACCCAGCTTCAGAACCCAGCTCCTGAACCCTCATGATTTTCATTTCAACCAATCTCATGATTAACTATAGCAATATCATAAGTTATTGAGAACGTGGGTTCCATAATTTTGCACTTTAACATCCTTTAACATAATATTGGTTTCTGGATCATTACCATTTCCTTTGTCCTTGAACTGAATTTTCCACATATGGTGGAAGTTTTGAGGGCCAGGTAGGTGTCCATACATTCTATATTTAGGACTTCACTGATTTCAGCTGTAGGTTTATCAATTAATTCATCAATAGAAATGTAACCGCTTCCAAAGGGAATCATCATCATCATCATCATTTGCCACAGCACATTATAGAAAATGAAAGCATTAGTTGTCTTGAATATGACTGAAAGTCCTTAAATTAATATGGAAAATTCATTCTGTTACATGAATTTCTGTTTCTGACGTCTCAATAAAGAGGAGAAATCATCATTCATTAGACTCTAAAATTCTAAAAACTAGAATAAAAAATTTAAAAACTAGAAACAGCTCCTCATACTTCAGGAATTTCAATTAATGTTTGAACAAAAAAAACAGAATACACGGGTATAAGAACCACTGCTGTAGGATGTGTGGAGGGACAGATAAACCTCTTCACTAAGACAGACTACTTCCAAGTCACGGCTTTAAAACACTAATGACAGCAATTGGACATTTTCCTGAAGCTAAAATTCAGGGAGTCAGACTCAGAGGCACTAAAGTGACTATCATTTAAATAGACAGTTGTTTCTGAGGTGTTTATTATTTCAGATTTAGTTTGTGTTTTCAATTGGCCCTGACAGTTTGCATGCGCAGTGAAGGATATTTTTGACACTTACAGAAGATTCTGACAACCCGTCGGTTTTACAATGGCATGGTATTGGGGCATTCAGGAGTTTGTGGTCTAAAGCACGAAAATACACATCAAGTAACTCCAGACCTGCTTGTACAGTCACATTACAACACAAAAGAAGGTGATATAACTGTCCCTTTAAAGTACTGGCCGTTGTGCGGCTCGGACAGAAATGTGTAGAAATTACGCCGTATCAACAGCTAAGAAGGAGTTCGCTTGAGAAAAAGCGGTTCAGCCCATTACCCGTGTCCTTGCTTTTTAGCTGGCTACAACAGCCATGATCTGCACTGCTGCTCACGCATGTCACCAGAGACCAATACCACACTCCTCTGAGTTTGGCCTGAGGAAACCAACTGTTCAAGGACTAAACTAATTAATTTAACACCTGTAAACATGCAGCAAGCAAACAATCATAGTGTGAAGAGCAAAGAAAGAGAAAGTTTAGTCAGAGTTCACAAAGGTTTTTTTTTTTTTTTTTTAGCTTTACCTGAGTAATACTGAACCACGCCTTACTTAGACTAAGAAATGTCTTAATGTACCTACGATAATAACATAAAGGAATTCAACAGGAATCCATAAACAGACACGACCACAAGTCACTATAGAGATCCCCTCGTTTCTCCGTTTTCACAATATACAAGGATGAGGCAGTAATGCTCAATAAGAAAACAATGAATTTGAATTGAATATACTGAGGTTTAAATATAAAACTTTTACTTATGCTATGCTTTGCATACAGTACACACAAGACAAGCCTTTTGAAACTGCCCTGAAATGGTGAGATTAATTTTACTTCCTGTGGCACAACTTCGGTTCGCTTATCAATTTAAATTTCATACGCGACATGAGCTTTGCAAATTAATTCCCAAAATGAAATGTGAAAATGATTTGGCCGTATCCTTGTCAAATTACTCTTCCATCATTTCATTGCAGAAGACCCTCCCATACTGAACAACAAAACCACACACACACTTTAAATACTTATTTCTGCTCATCGCTGTGTCCAATCGCCTTATTCCGGTTGCGATACCCACACCAGAACCACAGTTCAATACAAAAAAAAACCCCAAAGATTTAATGGACCTTCACTGGCAGAGTACTGCTTTACACAGTTATTGAGAAATGGTGCGGGTCCTAAAACAATGCAGGAAGACTCATACACACACGGCATACATAACGTTTTTATGCCATAAATCATCATTCTCCATACAATCCCATTACAAACTCCTCAGAGCAAACTGAAAGCAAACATTTTTTAAATCTTCTTGCGCACCTAAAAAAAGAGAAAGCTAGCACGACGTACCAATTCGGAGAGGGATGTGGGCGTCGGCCTTACTGCTGTCCAGAGGTTCTGAAGATTATTGTTTTGCACGCTTTTGGTCACTTTTGTGTGTGAGAGATAAGCCTGCCGTTGCAACAGCCAAGCCTAACCACTTCCTGTAAGTTGACAGGAGAGGCCTGTTGTCATGGATACTGGACTGATGAGTGATCTCCAGCATCTAGCGAGGAGATGTTTGTGAATCCCACGTGAACGAGCGTCAGAGCTCATGGTTAGGGGCGTGGCCAGCAGCCTCCACACCACCCTCGCTATGACCCAAGAGGTCCCAGTGGGGCTCTGGGCTCTCACTGAACTCTCTGAAACTCTGACTCTAGGCACCCAGCCACACTTCCTGTTAAGATTCACTTCCTAGTTTGGTCATGTAAGTGTACAGGAGCAGTTATACCCATGACACCACAAAATAAAAACACAATTATGTGATGGTGTAGGAATATTTAACCTTTCATACATCTACAGCTTAATGGCTCAGCTTAATATTCTCAAAATTATGGAATGAATTTACATTGCCAATCACTGTTGTCGGTTTTGAGAACAATTAAAGGCAAAAAAAAGTTTTTTTTAAAAACATGACAGCAGTGATTTCTTGGGAGTATTGAACCACCACCAATATGCAGTGGTACAAAACAGATATCTCTCCTTATATCTCACAATGCCTTCCCACCAATTTCATCAATGTTTGTCTTGGATAATGCCATTTCCTTCTTTGAGGCACCAGAGGGCGCTATACAAAAGAAATCCTCTGCAGCCTAGACCTCAACAAATGAGCCTTTTATGATCTAAATTTGTCCCTGAGCCATAGCAAACAGCATACCGAACACGGATCTTCACAGCAGGACAGAAGCACTGTACGCTTGCCCTGAATGAGACACATTTCAGCAGAGACTGTCCAGAGAGAACTGCCCAGCACACGCCACACAATGAGAGCACTTTGACGTTACAAACAGTGCCTTACGTCTCCTCCAGAAATGGTACGCAGCAAGTAGCTGGGATAGTTAAAAGTGGGTGCGGTTGCGGGCGTGGAGCTAAGCTCCCGGGGATGATTAACCAATCAGAGGATCAGACGGTGAGAATGGAGTAACAGCAGCTCCCACTGGGTCAGCCACTCCCACAATAAGCAATAAAACTCAATTTGACTTCCTGCTGTGTGTGTCCTACTGAACATGATTCACTTCATAGCATAACTCCCTTTCTATACTTCCTGTAGTGCTGCTGAGAAAACCTTTGTTCTGTCTTTTTTTTTTAGTATAGCAGACAGTCCACCGTCCTTATACAGTTTTTCACTTTATTCAGACAGAGGAAAGAGAGGGCTACAGATAGAAATGGGATCACAGTACAGAAATTGCCATGGTGTGGTATATGTAACCTCCCTCCGCTGGGGGGGGGGGATTGGACGTGAATTGGACGCCCTAAAGACTGTTCCCCTGAGGGTTAGTAGAATGTACCACAGACAACAGCACCGCATCAATGGCGTTAATTGGCCCTCAAGGCTTTTAACTCACAACATTCACAATCTGCAACCTCATTTGAGCAGCACAGGTTGTGTGACCCAGTAAACCAAAATGAGGAGAAATGTTCTGGCATTGCGGCGCAGACAGAGCAATGCATAGCCTTATTTGTACTGTGTGGTGTGTGCAGTGCTGTGCACCCAATCATGTTCCTGATGACTTCTACATCCTGTTTATCCAGCCTCTCCTGACCCGCAACAAAGATTCCATACAACCTCCTGCCACCAGAGGACAGTCAGCCTGACAAATGAATTCAACCAACAACAAAACATTCAGAGCTAGAATGCAGAAATCTCCCAAGCCGCACATTTAGCTGAGGGTAGGAAACGAGCTTTACATGTTAGCATACCTACAGCATACCTGAACTTCTCTCATATCATTTGACCTCGGCTTATCATTGTACAAACCTCACACGCCCTGTTTGAGAGATAAAATATGACACAACACACACTCACAGCTTCACGTATTACTCCAAGCATTTTTAACAGATGTAACCTGAGCGTTTGTAATGTGAACTTTGCTAAGAAGGACACAGCAGTGCCGATACGTGGCTAAGCTCCGTCTGTGTAAACAGAAGCACCGCCAAGCGTACGCGGGCGGGCGGGGCGGTTACAAAGGTTAGCGCGCGGGCAGGCGGACCAATCACAGAGGTTAGCGTTGCGGCTCAACACCGGATGGGTCTTCTGTGGCTGCAGAATACAGAGGTGATGCTCTCTGCAGGGCCGAAGCGTAAACACTCAGGCCTATAATCAGCAGAGCAAAGGAGAAAACAACTGTCACCACAAACCTCAAAGGCCCAGTCCTGTATCACCAACGAAGGGCCAGACCTCCTATGCAGCTCCAGATAAAGAGGCAATAAATTACACTGCATAGTGTAGAATTTCATAAGCGAGACGTTGATAATTCACTGGAATTCCAGATCATTCCATGAAGCAAACATTATGTGAATCCACAGGGCTCAATTAACCTATGGTATTTAAAAAAAAAAAAAACCCTTTCATGGACGTGCCGTAACCTTTCATGGAACATAACAGCAATTTAATTTACGACACACCTAATTACCGAACAAATGTAGTTCACTAAACTTACTTCACAACCAGACAGAATAGAAAAAAACGGCACTTTCAAACCGCTAGCAAACGGGCTTGCTTGCTTGTGTGCCTTTATTCAAACTGGACTGCGTGAACAGGACGCAAGAGATGTAGCATTGCCCTGCCGGTGTATACAGGTTGTTGATTTGGAGCATAACCTGAGTAGAGCGAGCGTGTTACAGAACGCATGGCTTAAATACGAGCTTTTTAATGCACACGTGCCAAAACATTTGAACACATGAAATAGCGCACGGAAGCCCTCACCCCACAGGGAGACGTGGCTGCTGACAGATGTCCTTGCCGATGAGTTTGCGGCGTGTTTGCTGAAAGACCCCGTCTGCGCTATCCAATCCTTTACGTTGCGCGCTGCGAAAGCTAACGGCTTGTCCGCATACTTCCAGCACATGTACAAACGTGTCGAGCGGGTGGTTTGAGAACGTCACTTAATCCGTCCAATCAACATTGCACATAATGCGCGACTGGTTCAACTTTTCACACAGTGGAATCTTTCGGAACTACCGAACCTGACACTTTTCTGTGCTCAATGGCGGCTTTTACATAGATAGGAGTCTGAAGTTCTTCCTCATATCCATTTGTAGTGTTGTGTGTCCACCAGCTTCATGTGAGGGAATGTTCATTCATGTGGATACTAGCTCAAAATCAGAAGCAAACAGCCATACCTGAATGAGGATACTGCCTGATAGAGACGTAACTCTGAGACCCTCTGAGACACACTGTCTGTCTCTCAAGACTGCAGGAGACTGCCTCTACACACTGTCTGTCTCTCCAGACTGCAGGAGACAGCCTCGATACACTGTCTGTCTCTCCAGACTGCAGGAGACTGCCTCTACACACTGTCTGTCTCTCGAGACTGCAGGAGACTGCCTCTACACACTGTCTGTCTCTCCAGACTGCAGGAGACTGCCTCTACACATTGTCTGTCTCTCCAGACTGCAGGAGACTGCCTCTACACACTGTCTGTCTCTCCAGACTGCAGGAGACTGCCTCTACACACTGTCTGTCTCTCCAGACTGCAGGATACAGCCTCGATACACCGTCTGTCTCTCCAGACTGCAGGAGACTGCCTCGACACACCGTCTCTCTCTCCAGACAGCAGGAGACTGCCTCTACACGCTGTCTGTCTCTCCAGACTGCAGGAGACTATCTCTACACACAGTCTGTCTCTCCAGACTGCAGGAGACTGCCTCTACACATTGTCTCTCTCTCTCTCCAGACTTCAGGAGACTGCCTCTACACACTGCCCGTCTCCCCACACTGCAGAAGACCGCCTATCTGGTGGCAAGGACCCAGAGTGTAAAGTTGACATCACAGCCAAGGCACCTCCAATCCAGAGCAACTCCATACCACAGCACATTCTGCCCACGCTGTGCTGAGCACAGACAGCTGGGTTCACACACAGCGCGAAGCTGCATAGCGCTTTAACTGCCAACACTACCTGACGTGAGGCCAAGGACCCCGGAGCTCAGCTCAAATCGATGACGTCAGCCAATCAGAGGTTCAAATCATGGACAAACCACCAATCACCAATACATCTAATGGTTCCGATATGCTACATTTTGCCATTTACTTCACCGACTTCACAACTTGTTCCTTCCAACTTCACTTACAATCCTAATGGCCTTTCGAAACATTCTCAAAGAACTGATCAGGAGGTGGATGGAGGAAAGAGGGAAGTCATGTCAATCTTAGCCATTGGCTCCTCTGAAGATGAACATGATTCTTATTGGTCCTCCAGTATGTTGTTATGAAGATCCATGCATACCTGCAGGCAGCCAGGGCTCTGAGGCAGATTTACGGCCCTGCTTCCCGCCCTTCCCCTGGACACTCATTCCTGCAGTGGGCGTAGCAGCACCAGCAATGTCTCTGGAGCCTGGGGTCTGACACGCTCAATTAATGATAACATCCTCCCTGCCTCACGGCTGGAAACACACACACACACGCGCACACACACACGCGCACACACACGCGCTCACACACGCGCTCACACACAGACACACACACGCACGCTCACACACACTCACACTCACACGCATACTCACACACGCACACACTCAACACACTCAACACACACTCAACACACTCAACATCTTCATTCCTCACACATTTTGCAACTGCACGAGTTTTGTTCGCAGTATCACTGGAATAGCGAAGAGCACTCTGATAAAGCAAACTTACAAAATATGGAGAAAAAACTTTTGTGGAAAGCATCTGACTTCCCTACACCTTCCCTACACCTCTACAGATTAACAGTAAATGTGAGAGACTGGGGCCAGGCCTCAGTGACTGATTAATACCTGACAGCTGGAGGCACAACTGTAGGGTGGTAATGAACTCGCTAGCCAATGTCTGGCACAGGGACGGATTCCTGATTTCAAAAAAATTTTTTGGCAGGAGGGCATGTTAGTTCACAGCCAAATGCCAAATTGCACAACAGCTGGTACAGAACAAACACTGAGGTCCGGCTATGTAGTGTACAATAAATATTAGGCAAATCATGTGAAGAGCAATACTTTGAACGTGTAATCGGCCTCCTTGCAGCTGGCTTTTAAGGGCCGACCCTAGGTCCGTTTCCCAGGGACGGGAATACCATGGGTACACTGGAGAGCCGTTTGCTCTCACATGGATTCGGACCAAAAGAAGCATTAAGCCGACTCGAGATGCACCTCCGGGACGACTTCCATTTTAGCTGCTGTGCAGCTTTGCGTAAAAATAAATAAAAATACCCCGTCGACTCTGCCAGTCCCTCGTCTCTCAGAGCCTCTCCGTCTCACTGCGGATTACACGTTTGGACTGCGTCTGTCTGGACGCAAAGGGCTGCGGTGCGATTGCAGTGGGTTTACAGCGTGGCCGCGGCTTCATTGACACCCTTTTATTCACAGACCGCGGTATTAAGAAATCCCCCCATCGTCGCGTGGATGCAAGGCGCTGCCGGAGCGCAGGGGTTGGGCTTTAACGGCTCCGTCCTCTGTGGGGGACACGTGCCGTTCACACGCTGGCACGCGGCCACCTGCGGAGTTCAGCGCAAGGGCAGACACCCATCGTCACCGCCGAGGACCAGGTGCAGGTAACAAAGGATAAAGCCATAGCGCCTCATCAGCGCCCCCTTTAGGGCTTCCACGGAAGCGATCGAAGATTCCGCTTTAATTAGCGAGTGATTCTTACATACACACCTAATGCAGGAGATGTACTGACGGTCTGACACTGGAGACAGGCTAACATCCCTGCATAAATTCTTTTTTAGAAAAAAAAAAAAAAACTATGAGAAATGGCGCTTTACTCGCCAACGCTAGGGCTACCAGGCTAACATTTTTCCCCAAGATGCGCATGTGCTCCTAAGTTGAAAAATATACACACTAATGCATCCTAAATAGTAGATTTTCCAGGTAGCACAATTTTCAGGAGCAAATACTCCTAAAACAGGAGCACTGTAGAGCTCTGCACACACTTCCCTTTTGTTTCAGAATCTAAGATCTTTCCAGAGGAAGAACTCCAGCGCTTGAAAATTAAAAAAAAAAAAACCTACATTTCTAAATCAGATTAGCTTCCCAAATTATTTTTCTTCTTCAACAAATGTGTGAATCACAGCTTGTTTAATCACACGCAGGCTAGCAAACAACACTCCAATATGCGACTAAAACCAACATGAATACTACAGTTAGCAGCAGCAAAACGAGAATGCTGTATTTGTGGAGTTTGCGACTCAGCTGCTCCATCTTGTTTAGGGCAGCGATCTCACCCTTTCTCAACTAAAGACGAGAGACTGTAAGACAACAAACACTTTAATCCTGTCCCTCAGAGCGTTTAGAGCCATCTGCAGGGTAGGTCTGACACCACGGTGTCAGTGAATGTGTTAAACCCAGAGGACAGCTCTGTTTCATTCCCTGTCACTAGCAACTACCCTAAGAGGTCAGGGGTCACCATGCTTACAAGCTGCCAGGACTGTGACACTCTTGTGTGTACCAGAGTCTGGCCGCAGGAACAGGAGGCAAAGCCCTGCTGGCTGTAAAGCCGTAACAAGCAGCCAGACATCGGCAGCGTAAAAAAAAAAAAAAACCCAGCAAAGCGTCATTGTTTGCACAGATCTGGGCAGTGTGTGGCTCACTGAGAAGTGCCAACTGCAAACAGCACCACAAACTTTGGAGCACATCAATGGGGAACGCCTTATGACATCTAGAGACTCCAGACAGAATTAATGTTTCATCAACCTCCCATGATCCAAATCTAACTGGGCATTATCATGTTTGAGCTCTTGTTCAGAATGGGAAACGGGTCACATTTTACAACTAAAAAACACAACATGGCGTAAGTGAACTTGGTACCTGCATCATAGAATTGGTTAGGCATAAAACTTGATGCATAATTTAGATTTTTGTCTTCTGTAAAACCCAACTGACAAACTTTGCCCAACTAACATTCAAATGCAACTCGTGGATGTTTGTTTTAAAACATTTTGGGACAGCCAGGACCTGTTGATTGGCTAGACTCCATGCACCCTGCGCGCTTCCTTTTATGTTGCGATTCACAGGTTCCTTCCTCTATTTATAGAATCCTAACCAAGTGCCAAGAAGTTTGTTCTTTGGCTTTCAAACAGACAACTATGGCATGATGATCCAGAGGTACCGCACCTTTTCTCGGTCATCTGTCGGTCTAGCGCTGAAGTTTCTCCGACTCTTATTTTGGATGAAATAATAACACTCATGGGGTGGTGAGCCACTAACTACTATGATGACATCATCCAGTGGGGAACACCGAGTGAAAGTATTTCAATTCTCCATATTTATCTATACATCCATTTACACAAGCCATTTGCATTGATCACTTAGTTAATTCGCAGCCACTACTTTGGGACAGGATAACTAAGGTAGAACAAAAAAGAGTAGCTAAGCATTCAAGTTCAATCAAAGCATAACGTTATAACGCCGCCAATGTGATGTAAGTGTCCAACGATGGGCGCGGTAAAGCAGTCTTGAGTTCCTCTCACAGAGAAATTGTCACGTTTGGGCGGTTTTCCCCCGGATAACATTTTCATCAAATAACTTTTCTTCGCATGTATCTTTACATTTTCAGTACTTACCAAGCTAGCTAGACGATTAACGTTACTTTAAAAGCAGCAACAGTTAGACAGCGCATGAATAGCATTAACTAGCTTGCTAATGTTAGCAATTTGGCTAACATTATTCTAGGCAATCGTGAGCTGGCCACGGTTAGCAAGCTTCAGGCTATCGACGTATCGTAATCTTCATGGGATCTTTAGCTGGCCGTCTAGCCCAATATGATATGCTGGTGTTAGATATCTCTGCGGACCATTTGTGCTTTTGTGGACAATGAAAAACCCAGCTTATTAGCTTCAGTAACATCTATTTTAACGCTTGTTGTCTATGAATGAGGTCAGACACAGCGAAAACAGCCAAGCCGTTAACGTTAAACTGTTATGCATTTTATTTAACGTTAAGTAACTTAAGCACTTACCTGCCGGTCATTTCTGCTACCCCCAGCATCCCCTTTTACACCACAATTTCGGAAATGTTTTGTATATTGTCTTTTTACGAAAATAAATTCTTCTTGATAATCGGCTGAAGTAATGGCGAAGTTGCCTGCCTCGCCTCCCTTTCCCTGGTAGCTAAGCTAACGTTAGCAGGCTAAGTTTGCTTTGCGAGTGTCCTGCCCACTGCAAGGGGCCCGGAGACACCCTTTCCCTGGTAGCTAACGTTAGCAGGCTAAGTTTGCTAATGCTAGCGAGTGTCCTGCCCACTGCAAGGGGGCGGGGCCCGGAGACACCCTTGCGCAGGCATTCTAAATCAGGGAGTGCAACTAAACTCTTGTCGCCTCCGAAAGATGATAGTCAAGTAAATGCTTAGCTAGCCAGCTACTTTCAGGTTGAAACAATAATTTTGATACTTTAAGATATAGCAGCTAGAGTACAGTACTTTATTCATGTAACGATGATGTAATCTTGTTTCATTTTAACATCCTACATCTTGGCTATATATTCACTTTTTTGTTTCTTTGACGGCAGTCCCTTATATGAGGAATTGGGCATTCAAATAAAAAGTTTAAGGATTTGAGGGACATGATCTCAGAGTAAGCTATCAGTTAGGAAAACTCTGTTCATTGCTGCACAGTGACCCACTCCATAAATGAAATGTCCCTTATTTGGCAAAAAGGTTTTTATTTATTTATATTTTTTAGAATTCAGTCAATATCGGTAAACCTGAAACGGTCATTTTTAAATATCCACTGTCTGCAATCTGTATGTTTCGTTTATGTATAGGACTGTCATGATACTATAGAAACATGTACATCAAATAAATAGCTTTTCTATTCAGCAAACATAACTAGACCATCAAACAGCTCATCCCAAGGATATCCAGCACACGTAAATACTCCTCTTGTGGGTCTATACCTTATAAGGAAAGCTATTTAATTTCTTGGAATTCGCATGCTCAGTTGGAAGAGCACACTGAATTATACCCCGAGCATGATATTGAATGAATGTAAAGTGGGTGTGTTTGATAAAATTATTAAAAACAGTTTGTTTGTTTTTTTACAGGTTGCAGGTAACCAAGTGTTTCATGCTTAATGGCTTGAATGTAGGCAATATTATTGTATTTATTTATTTTAAAGACACCCGAGTACCCTTCACTACACTGGGCTTGGCTGAGTATTTCAAGGGACCTTGAAATATCGATATAAAACGTTTACTATGAATATGGTTGATTGCCATAATGGGCATGGCTTATGGCAGTAGAAATAGACACCGAATAGGTGTGCCAAATTCAAGTTCAATGTTTATACGTCATACTTGTTGTGGGCAGTGAATAGACGGCGAGCTGTTCTTGCACCTACACTATCCCAGATAAATAATTGCCCTATGTTTGGGCAATTTTCTCACACACGAACAGGCCATTATCTGTGTAGCAGAACCTATAGACGCAGTAGATTCCGTTGACAGCGTGATAAATTAGTGCATTCTGAGCATCTCTAAACTAGTTATACAGTTGCGTTTTCTGTGTCATGTTGCTTCGACAGATTTTCTTTTAGCTGTAATGCAATATTTAAAAAATATATATATATATGGCCTCATACTCACCTTTTATGTTGTCTTCCACATCTATGAAAATGAAGTTGTTCAGTACCAGTGGACTAGCATTAGCCTTGCAGCCAATCACGTTACACTTGAAAACGAGTGCCCAAGTGACTACGTTACACTGGTTTCGGAAGTAAATTCCCCATTCATTTAGAGCGTAGACATTAACTAAAACTTACTTTTAAACCATTTCTAGTGATTATGTCTTACCATCAATATCTTGGATTGTTCAATATAACGCCCGTTTGCAAAATATGTTGTTTTTCTGGACCAGCTTCGAATATAGTCTTTTTGTGAATATACCAGCGCTGCCAGTTTAAAAACTTGACGTCCCATAATTCCCTCCGGACGAGGGTACTAGTGTTGTCTCCAAAATGGTTATATAACGTTAGCCAGCAGTAGCACACAGCTCCGTTTTTAAATGTGTCATATATGTAAGGCGGCGGAGCGATTACCTACGAATGTAGTGCCGGCACTGGTCCACTACAACAACAAAGAAGAGCAACAAGTTGCAATGGCCACGTTCGCTCCGCCGCCGTACTTCCACAGAGAATATAGGTCAGCACAAAGTAAAGGATTCAATGATAGTTTGACTTCAAAAATGATGGTATAAACACTCAAAATAACCCAGATAGACTGTCGTCGTATTTTATTTGCTTTGGGTGCACTTGTGGAGTGTTTAAGTGCGTTTGGTAGTGGATGCTACCGGATACCTTAGAGTTGCGCTAGCATTAGCAACGTGTGTATGTCCAAAAGAAGGGACAGCATGGAATTATCTGAAAATGGTTTCCATCAATCAACTACATCATGGGTAAGTCGTAATTGAGACATTATGTCCAAAATTCCGAACTATCCCTTTAACGTTCCAGGCCGAGTAGGACCTGGGCTGCATCCCAATATTCTTTACTCCCCACCTCCCTTCCTCCACTCCCCCACTACCACTCCTCTCCTACCCCGAAGTATGCAAAACTCGAGTACAAGTATTTGCATGTACATTATACAATGTACCTGACATTGCGGTTTACGTCGATACATTCATTAATATGTAACCATTAATACGTAATTAAGATGTAATCAGCAAAATTTGATCAAAAAACAAAGATCCGTTTCCGGGGCATGGAGGAGAGGAGGTGGTAGTGGAGGAAAGGAGGGTGCATTTTTCGAGTATTGGGACGCAGCTCTGCTTTCCAGCCCAATGGTGTTGTTGGCCGTACTGGATTACTGGGAAGACACTACCAAGGTTACTCTCATGATTAAGCAACTGCACAGACAATAACTTTAAATCAGTTTGTTTATTTTGTCATTCACAGTTCACACACTGGGTAGGTCATCTTAGGTGAGGATTGCACTTTTTGTGTTTCGTTAACTTTTTATTTTCTACTTAGTGACCCCTGATTTTAAGAAAATGTTAAACAGAAACACCTCAAGTATTGAATTCATTGGGGACAGTGAAAGCACAAAAGAAAAAAAAACTCCCACCAGTGTGTAAATCTAAGTAAAATTACAATCTTCATGTTAATGATGTATCCCAACATTAAACGCATGATTAAACCAAAATTTTTAATTATTAAATACAATTTACATTAAACTACTTCCAGTCTTACTTCTGAGTCCTTTATCATTAATATGTCATTAGTGCTTAAAGCATCTGCTCTGGTTACATAGCTGTAACTGTATAGGGACTTCAACATAGTCTGGTTTGGTCAAATCAAAAGTGAGTTTATTCTTGTTCTGAGGATTTCTGAATATTCATTGGCATTTTCAGTTGCAAAGCCAGTACATTTTAAAATGGCTGTGTGAAAGCACAGGCCAACATATGTGGTCTTGGATTAATTCCCTGTTATTCAGTGTATTCATATAAACACATGCCAATGTTCAATGCTACAGGTCTGCTACTCTTTCCAGAACCCTTACTTGTATAATAACGAGCATGGGGTGAAGGGGTATACTACAGTGACATCATCAACAGACCTCTGACATCATAACTACGTAGGCAGCAATTCCATCAGGAGAAACCAGGCCTGAATATGATGTAAATATGAGAAAACACCTGAGCCCACTGACAGTGAGCCCTCACGACCACACACAGCTTTAATTATGCTGTGGTAAGAGTCAGAGCATTTCTGAACCAAATTTGTGAATTTCCATTTTAACGCTACAATAAGATGTGCTTGGAGAAACATGAGCGCATACAAGTATGCTCACCAAGGCTAAAGTTGTCACGTTGGTCAAAAAGCTGAAATAACATGGAATTATTAGAAAATTACAGCTAGTAGAGTGGGTCCACACAAACAAAAACAAAAAATAAAATAAGAGTGCTTTAAATGGTGCATTACACGGCCTAAAGTAAAGGCCAAGAATTAGTAACTGACTAAAAGTCACAGAAGCAAATACGCCCGTGTGGTGGCAGGCCTTCACACAAATGTTAAAGTATAGAAAAAGTCTCTATTTAAAAAAAAAAAAAAAAAAACTGCTTTATCAAAAATATAGATCTGGAGAAAATAAAAGGTGTGCCGTGTGAGGTTGCTGTGCTACTGAAGCAGAGGTGAGTCTCGGGGAGGCCTGCTGCAAAGTGGACCCTGTGTAGACCTGGACCGGCCCGGTTCTCCCCGTTCTCACCGGATCCCTGACCAGCTGTGCAGGTAGGAGGTCCAGCCCGACCCACGGGACCCAGCAGCCACCTCCTCCTCTCCTACGGTGGGGGGGGGGGGGGGGGGGCATTAGCACAGGGGGGGGGGCGCAGCGTTAGCACAGACAATAATGATTACATCACACGGCCATTTCCTAGATCTGGATTCTCTATCAGTACATTGTTTCATAAGGACGTTATTGGCATTGCGACGTGCTGGATTTATGTGCTCGGTGGAAATTACTTCAGAGTGTGTCGATGCACTAAAACCTGTCACCATTCACATGCTGGACAGCGAAGTCGAAGAGTTGCACACTAGTCAATTTGTTAAACCGATATTTCAGCACATTTTCATCATGGTTTCACACGGTATAATGGTTCAAGGTTATAAGCATGTATGCCCAGCAAAAAAAAAAAAAGCTATTGGATTTAGGGGCGCCGCTTCCTACTGTGTAGCAGTGGAGCCTTTTGCACAACAAGATTAGGCATTAGGTCAGGACTTTAACTGTGATGAATGTGTGACATGTTATAGATACAAGCTGGTATGCAGCTGGTCATGTGCGTATTCTCGGGAGAGTAATAGAACTGCCGTAGAGCATGTAAAATCCCGTGGGTCTAAACTGAGGGCAGTTATATATTACTAACTTATTTCGACTCAAGAGGTGTTGGTGATTGGACTGAACAGCCGTGTAGTTGTTTGTCAGAGACTAAGACGAGACCAGAGATCCTGGCGAGTGGCAGGAACAGGCTGAACGAGCGACACAAGAAAAAGCCGGGGGGGGGGGAGGGAAAGCGGGAATGATGGAGCGATCGATGGGGGGGAGGGAGAGAGAGGGAGCGGAGGGAGAGAGGAAGACAGGGAGGGATGGAGAGAGACAGAAATGTGGTCAAACAGAGGGAAGAAGACGAGAGGAGTGAGAGAGAGAGAAAAGGAGAGGTACCCTGAGCGATGGCCGCCAGCCGGCTCTTCTCCTCAGGGTTGAGCTGCAGCATGGTGTGTATGACGGGCAGCAGGGCCTGCCTCTCGCTGCCAGACTTGAGGAAGATGAAGCGTAGCAGCACGTTCTTCAGGTACTCCAGGTTGGCTGCCGACTTCTCCCTCTCCTGGTTCCTCTCCAGCCTCCGCACCTCGCTCTTCAGGAGCTGTGAGTCACGCACAGCACTGTCACCGAGCCGCCCTCTCTCTCCTTCATCCACCCATCCCACACCCACCCACCCACATCCTCTCTCTCCTTCATACATCCACCCATCCCACAGCCCCACCCTCTCTCTCCTTCATACATCCACCCATCCAACACCCACACCCTCTCCTCTCTCTCCTTCATCCACCCATCCCACAGCCCCTCTCTCTCTCCTTCATACATCCACCCCACAGGTCCACCCTCTCTCTCTCTCCTTCATACATCCACCCATCCCAGAACCCCACCCTCTCCCTCTCTCTCCTTCATACATCCACCCATCCCACCCCACCCCACCCCACAGCCCCACCCCACCCCACAGCCCCACCCCACCCCACCCCACAGCCCCACCCCACCCCACCCCACAGCCCCACCCCACCCCACCCCACAGCCCCACCCCACCCCACCCCACAGCCCCACAGCCCCACCCTCCTCTCTCTCTCCATCATTCATCCACCCACCCATCCCACAGCCCCACCCTCTCCTCTCTCTCCTTCATCCACCCATCCCACAGCCCCACCCTCTCCTTCATCCGCCCAACTGACGCCCTCTCCCTCTCTCACTCTTTTTTCTCTCACTTGCCAATCAAACATCTATGACAGTGTTATTGGAGCAGTGCTGTCTAAAGATGGAAAATCTAGTTTACGGACAATAAGGAATATGCATTTGGTGCGTACACTGTGTGTGTGTGTGTGTGTGTGTGTGTGTGTGTGTGTGTGTGTGTGTGCGCGCGAGCGTTTTTGATCCATGTGATATGTGCACATGTGGATGTGTATGTGTGTGTGTGTGTGTGTGTGTGTGTGTGTGTGTGTGTGTGTGTGTGTGTGTGTGTCAGTGTGTGTTTGTGATCCTTGTTATATGTGCGTATGTGTGTTTGAGTGTGTGTGTGTGTGTGTGTGTGTGTGTGCGCGCATACGTACCGTGATCTGCTCCATAAGGACGGCGTTAGTGGCCTCCGTCTCGTGCAGAAGGCCGTTCATGTGCTCCATGCTGCGGGTGGCTGTGCTCAGCTTCTGAGCCAGTTCCTCTTTACTGGGCTCCACCTGCCATACAAAGAGCTCTGCGCCAGCAGCACAGAGACACAGCGTCAACACAGGGACACAGCGTGAGCACAGAGACACAGCGTGAGCACAGAGACACAGCGTGAGCACAGAGACACAGCGTCAACACAGGGACACAGCGTGACCACAGAGACACAGCGTCAACACAGGGA
Source organism: Synaphobranchus kaupii (assembly GCA_029718625.1). Lineage (NCBI taxonomy): Eukaryota > Metazoa > Chordata > Actinopteri > Anguilliformes > Synaphobranchidae > Synaphobranchus > Synaphobranchus kaupii. Next base: position 61,829,763 of record CM056384.1, on the reverse strand, counting down.
CACAGTGTGAGCACAGAGACACAGCGTCAACACAGGGACACAGCGTGAGCACAGAGACACAGCGTCAACACAGGGACACAGCGTCAACACAGGGACACAGCGTGAGCACAGAGACACAGCGTCAACACGGGGACACAGCGTCAACACGGGGACACGGCGTCAACACAGGGACACAGCGTGAGCGCAGAGACACAGTGTCAACACAGGGACACAGCTTCAACACAGGGACACGGCGTCAACACAGGGACACAGCGTGAGCACAGAGACACAGTGTCAACACAGGGACACGGCGTCAACACGGGGACACGGCGTCAACACAGGGACACAGCGTGACCACAGGGACACAGCGTGAGCACAGAGACACAGCGTCAACACAGGGACACAGCGTGAGCACAGAGACACAGCGTCAACACAGGGACACAGCGTGAGCACAGAGACAGAGTGTCAACACAGGGACACGGCGTCAACACAGGGACACAGCGTGACCACAGAGACACAGCGTCAACACAGGGACACAGCGTGAGCACAGAGACACAGCGTCAACACAGGGACACAGCGTGAGCACAGAGACACAGCGTCAACACAGGGACACAGCGTGAGCACAGAGACACAGCGTCAACACAGGGACACAGCGTCAACACAGGGACACAGCGTCAACACAGGGACACAGCGTGAGCACAGAGACACAGCGTCAACACAGGGACACAGCGTGAGCACAGAGACACAGCGTCAACACGGGGACACGGCGTCAACACAGGGACACAGCGTGAGCGCAGAGACACAGTGTCAACACAGGGACACAGCGTCAACACAGGGACACAGCGTGAGCACAGAGACACAGCGTCAACACAGGGACACAGCGTGAGCACAGAGACACAGTGTCAACACAGGGACACAGCGTCAACACGGGGACACGGCGTCAACACAGGGACACATCGTTAGCACAGCAATGGTTCACACAGCTTAAGAATCCACTTATTTAGCGCTCAGCCACTACAAAAAGGCAATACATAGTTACAGTGTGGGGGGGGCACGGAGGTCTGCATTTGTTTCTGCATTCTATCCCAGGCTCTGCTTTATTTATGCTTTAATTATTCTATTAGCCAAATCATTTACGTGATCTGATATTTTTTGCTAAATATAGGCCGTGTCTCAAGCCGAAGGCAGCTGCCTTGCTGTCTTGCTCCCTTTGAAGGTACCTAAAAAGGCAACGAATTTGGGACACACTTCGAAGGCAGGATGATGTCATGTGAGATCAGTGTTTACGTTTGTTCATTACGCTACGTCAGCTTGCTAGCAAGTTAGCTGGCTACTTACTGGAAAGCTCACAGAGGCTTAAAAACATCAGATACACTATTCCAGTGTATTAAATAGTTAAAATGCATTTTAAAATATAAAAGCTCCTCTGGTGCCGCGGCACTACCACATCGTTGTTTTCAGTGAGAACCCTGATATAATCGCAAAGTCTTATGGGATATCATACCCGGAGAAGGATACATGCGATGTTGCCTTAGAAGGCATCACAGCTTCCTGTTTCCTTACATTGACCATTATACCAGGGTCCAATCTACCAGTGACACAACACTGGTGTGGACGGCAAATTAGTTAACAGAGCCAGAGCAACTGGTGGAAACGAAAACGCCAGCCAGCCCCGGCAGGAGCAGAACTGCTCAGTAAGATTACATTTGACTGGAGCAGCACTACACTCACTCCTGGTGAATGTCCTGAATTAGGCCAGCGAAGCGGAGCAGTGACAGGTGAACGGAGGTCCCAGCAGTGCGCTACGCACCCTGTTTTGGGTCCGGGGAGGTGAGGAGCTGCTCCAGGGAGGGGAGGGGCGTCCCGGAGGAGGACACGGACTCCGTCTCCGTGGTTTCCATGCCCTCCCCCTCCTCCCGCGCCATGGACTGGAGCTCAAACAGAGACAGCTCCCCGGACTTCCTGTCTGGCAGCGTCTTCCTCACCTGCTGTACGGGGGCTGCACCTGAGGACAGACGAGACCCTCAGAACTGGGAACAAACACATACACCACAGGTACAGGTACATACAGGTACGTACAGGTACATACAACACCAACACAAACGCATACGCCACAGGTACAGGTACATACAGGTACGTACAACACCAACACAAACGCATACGCCACAGGTACAGGTACATACAGGTACGTACAACACCAGCACAGGTACAGGTACATAAACATACAGATACATACGCCACAGGTACAGGTACATACACCACAGGTACAGGTACGTACAACACCAGTACAAGCACAACACCAGCAAAAAAATAAAAACACAAACACAGGTACATACAACACCAGCACAAATACAATACTACAAATACAGTTATAGCACAAACATAAATACAACACAAACACATATAACACAAAGAGAAGTTCAATGCAAACAAAAGTTCAACACAAACACAAATACCACACAAACACAGATATGTACATATACACACACAACATAATCAGTCAAATAATATCAGTGTAAATTGCTTAACCCTATGTTATTCACCAAAGAGACAACATCAATAATCGTATTATGACACAGATGTTATCATGGCGCAAGAAAATATTTCACAACATTTAATGTCTGTGCTCCACCAGAGGGCTCTGTTGTGCAATCCAAATTTCCAAAGAGCTTCGTGTTTTAAAATAATTAGCTTTGCTTGTACATTTGCGAGTACATATTAACACTATATTGAGCCACTTCCAGTTGAAGTTAATTTGCTTCTCCTTATGTAGAAATAAGAATTCTGAATAATCACTGTGTTTATGTAAAAAATAAAATGAGGTTGAGATTGAGGTCGTGAGTGTAGACACTGGATCAATAAAATTAAACAGAGCAGTAAAACGAACTGGTCACATACTGCGTATGATCTTTTGGCCATTCTGCTTCATTAACATGACGGCACCATCTCCAGCTTCATACTCCACCCGTGGGCGAGCCGTGGGCGAGCTTCAGTAAAGGCGGTTTATCAAACATGGCAAGGCTGAAATGCGAGCGAGAGCAGGGTGCAGCCTTAGTGATATGCTGCTGCGTTCGCTTTTGCCCCAACTGTGTGTAACGTAAGAGAGCAACGGCGTGCTCGTGCAGGTGTGTATGAATTCTTATGTGTGTGTGTACATGCGAGTGTGTAAGCACGTATGTATTCAGGCATTCCTGCGTGAGTGCACGTATGTTTCCGCGCGTGTGTGTGTGTGTGTGTGTGTGTGTGTGCGTGCAACTGCAGCACTATGTTTCAGTGTGCTCAGAGTGGGAGGGGCCAGAGGTGGGTGGATGGCTTGGCTTGAGACTGACTGATGGGGATCTGTCTGGCGTATGCTGCTCCCAAATTGCCCTTCATACCTACTGTGCAGGGACTGGCTAACACAACGGCACGTTGAGCACAGCAGGTGGGCCAACAGCCACTCCTTAACGACTGTTTCTGCTTCTCTCCATTTAAACACTTTCCTTATTGCCCACGAACATAAACAAGTTGCACAATGTTGCTTAGTATAACCCCGTTCTTGAACTTGCTGCCAAAAGACATTTAATTTAAATCCCTTTTAAAAAATGTATTCTAACATAAATTATGAAATAGTTCAGGAGAGCTGACGTGTAGACTCAAATACTGGATTTTATAATATCAACAAGAAAGCCTATATTCTTAAGTTGCATCCTAAGGGTAAGTGTCATATACTTGAACCGTGAAATATACAAGCAAAACTGTAAACACGTTATCCAAACTGGCCGCAGGTTACACTTCCGTTCGTACTCTAAGTTTTTCCTCTTCATATGTAGGGCTCTGTCATTAGACCGCTGGGCAGGATCAACCCTACATGACCCCATTAAACCACACACATTCTCCCATAGGTCAGTTGCAATGATTTCTTTGTAATTTCATGTGTAATAATAACATAAAATGGTTTCAGAACAGTATTTTTCTACAGCTTAAATTTTTGCCCTTGTTTGCTTTGAAAAAATAACAGGTCTACGATGCCTTTATAGTTTCTATCTGTGAAACTGGACAGCGGTGATACGTTTCCATATGCGCTGTGTGCTTGACTGGGAGAAAGGGAGCAGGAAGCACTGGCTAAGCTCTGAAGAAGTGATGACTGGCGGACTGAGAGAGAGAGCCGTGACGGGAGGAGTTGGCAGAGGGAGAAAGTGAATTAGGGAGACGGTGTTTTTGCATATGGAGGGCCGTAATGAGGAGCTTCTGCAGGCGGCCATATGCACCTGCAGCAGGTCACAGGCTGGGCCCCTCTCCCTGTAGCCCCGTAACAAGCAGCTGCTGCACCTCAGAGGAGCCAAACACCAGCCCCTCCGTAAACAAGCAGAACCGCTCCTCCATAAACACCAGCCCCTCCGTAAACAAGCAGAACCGCTCCTCCAAAAACACCAGCCCCCGTAAACAAGCAGAACCGCTCCTCCACAAACACCAGCCCCTCCGTAAACAAGCAGAACCGCTCCTCCACAAACACCAGCCCCCGTAAACAAGCAGAACCACTCCTCCACAAACACCAGCCTCCCCGTAAACAAGCAGAACCGCTCCTCCACAAACACCAGCCTCCCCGTAAACAAGCAGAACCGCTCCTCCACAAACACCAGCCCCTCCGTAAACAAGCAGAACCGCTCCTCCATAAACACCAGCCCCTCCGTAAACAAGCAGAACCGCTCCTCCACAAACACCAGCCCCCGTAAACAAGCAGAACCGCTCCTCCATAAACACCAGCCCCTCCGTAAACAAGCAGAACCGCTCCTCCATAAACACCAGCCCCCGTAAACAAGCAGAACCGCTCCTCCATAAACACCAGCCCCTCCGTAAACAAGCAGAACCGCTCCTCCACAAACACCAGCCCCCGTAAACAAGCAGAACCGCTCCTCCATAAACACCAGCCCCTCCGTAAACAAGCAGAACCGCTCCTCCATAAACACCAGCCCCCGTAAACAAGCAGAACCGCTCCTCCATAAACACCAGCCCCCGTAAACAAGCATCACTCCTCTATAAACACTAACCCCCGTAAACAAGCAGAACTGCAAAACTAGCTTGGAAGGCCCGGTTAAGGTGTTCCAGGCATACTGTGGCTGAGAACTGTATACAAACGCCAACTGTATCTCCCATATGGGACCTGAATCCTCTAACAATACACTGTGCCAACAAAAAGCCCTCCTTCCCCAAAGGTTTGCCAGAAGCTTGACCCCTTCCTCACCCCTGTCCTGGGTCTCCATGGTAACCTCTTTAGCCACACCCCTTTCATGGGTCTGCACAGTCTCTTTAGGTTTCCAGACCTTCTCTAGCCCCTCCCTTAACCCGATCTCTTTGGTAGCCTCTTTAGTACCTCCCAGTTCCCCGGTCTTTGATGGTCTTCTCCCATAAGCCCCTCCCCTTCCCTATAGCCACGCCCCTAGTCCATCTCTTACTGCTCATGCTGGACTCTCTCTGCAGGTGGAAGAGCTGGTTCTCCAGCCGGCCCATCTGCTGCTGCAGCGTCTCCACGGTGCTCCTGTGCTCGTCCTGCAGGTGGCGCACCTGCTCCCGGAAGCCGCCCCGCAGGGTATCCACCTGGGCGGTCAGCTGGTTGACCGTCTGAGCGTGCTCAGACTTCAGCGCCATGTTCTCTGACTGCAGGGTGATGAGCCTGAGGTCACAGTGGGAGACAGTGAGGTGGTGTGAGGGGGCCTGGGGCACGTCAGGCTAACTGCATTAATCATCCTAATAACCTAAGAAGAGTCATTAAACCCCTCACCTGTGTTAATAAACCACCAGAGATCTTAAAATCACCTGTATGGACGATAGCCCAACAAGCTGCCCACCTCTCTCTCAGCTCGGCCTCCTTCGACACCGTCTCCTGCAGGATCTTGTTGTGTCGCTCCAGTAGCGTGTCATGCTCAGTCTGCAGCTGCTGCAGCTCTGCGCAGTTCGTCTGCAAGTTCTGCTGGGAGTCCTGCAGCCGCCCCTTCAGCTGCACAATCAGGCTCTCCATGTGCTCCCTGCAGCCACAGACACGTATCACCACTGACCACAGACACGTATCACCACCGACCACAGACACGTATCACCACCGACCACAGACACGTATCACCACTGACCACAGACACGTATCACCACCGACCACAGACACGTATCACCACTGACCACCGACACACGCATCACCACCGACCACAGACACGTATCACCACCGACCACAAACACATGCATCAGATACACGTATCACCACCGACCACAGACACACGTATCACCACCGACCACAGACACGTATCACCACCGACCACAGACACGTATCACCACCGACCACAATCACATGCATCAGATACACGTATCACCACTGACCACAGACACACGCATCACCACCGACACACGCATCACCACCGACCACAGACACGTATCACCACTGACCACCGACACACGCATCACCACCGACCACAGACACGTATCACCACCGACCACAAACACATGCATCAGATACACTCATCACCACCGACCACAGACACGTATCACCACCGACCACAAACACATGCATCAGATACACGTATCACCACTGACCACAGACACACGTATCCCCACCGACACACGCATCACCACCGACCACAGACACGTATCACCACCGACCACAGACACGTATCACCACTGACCACCGACACACGCATCACCACCGACCACAGACACGTATCACCACCGACCACAAACACATGCATCAGATACACGTATCACCACCGACCACAGACACACGTATCACCACCGACCACAGACACGTATCACCACCGACCACAGACACGTATCACCACCGACCACAATCACATGCATCAGATACACGTATCACCACTGACCACAGACACACGCATCACCACCGACACACGCATCACCACCGACCACAGACACGTATCACCACTGACCACCGACACACGCATCACCACCGACCACAGACACGTATCACCACCGACCACAAACACATGCATCAGATACACTCATCACCACCGACCACAGACACGTATCACCACCGACCACAAACACATGCATCAGATACACGTATCACCACTGACCACAGACACACGTATCCCCACCGACACACGCATCACCACCGACCACAGACACGTATCACCACCGACCACAGACACGTATCACCACTGACCACCGACACACGCATCACCACCGACCACAGACACGTATCACCACCGACCACAAACACATGCATCAGATACACGTATCACCACTGACCACAGACACACGTATCACCACCGACCACAGACACGTATCACCACTGACCACCGACACACGCATCACCACCGACCACAGACACGTATCACCACCGACCACAAACACATGCATCAGATACACTCATCACCACCGACCACAGACACGTATCACCACTGACACACGTATCACCACTAACAAACACAAATGACAATTTGATAAGACACAGACACACAGACAAGTAAACTGCCAGAACCAAACAGCAACAGCCTGTGTAGGCTCAAGACACAAATTTCATTATTGTTTATTGCTATATATGTAATAAATTCTAATTTATGTTAAATTACCATCTTAAAATAACACCTGTGTAAGTACTAATATGTTTCACTTTCATGCAAGCATTAAAATTATAATTAACACAAATTAAAAGAATCTGCTTGAGGTCACCGACTCCAGACAGTAATTACTTTCTGGTAACTGCAATTAGGAGAACCGCCAATGGCACTGTAATGCAGATTAAATCACAGCTGTAATTGAAGAGTGTTTTTCAAAAACTCACTCAGCCCACATTTACCAATTTTGAGAAACAGTTTTGTTTGAGTTTTTTTTTTTTTTTGCATGAAAAATTAAATGTTTATAATTTATAAGAATAACAGTGTAAAAGTAAAACTGCAATTTTATTTATTTACCATTCATCAGAAAAGTTACACCCACGTTGAAAAACATGGTTTATAAAAACTGGACTGAGTGAGGTTTGGAAAAACACTTCAATTGTTCACTATCAGTGAAAACAGGTCTGGCTTGCTATGGCACTACCCAACCAGATATCACATATTTTTTAACGCCGTAACAAAGGCATTCTCTGAAGTTACTCAAATTATAAACTACAGCACTTCTGTTTGGTTAATATTTACACACATACATAGAAGCAGAACAGAACATTGAGAATACTGCAGAACTGTTTAGCGGGCAGAAATGTGGCATTAAAATGATAGAGAGCGATAATTTTACAAACGTCTCCTTCCACAGCTTCAGTTAAATTTGATGAAAATACGTGGGAAAATATATTAACCTCCTTTTACAAGATCAACATTTGTTTGCTTTATAAGAAGTCTTTAGGTAAACTTAAACAAAAAAAAAGTGATATGAAGTAAGTGATATAAAAACACAAATCATGGGCACTGGGAGACAAGCATGGTTAAGAGAGAGAGAAAGAGAGAGAGAGAGAGAGGGAGGGGGGGCGAGCAAGAGAGGGAGAGAGAGAGAGCAAGAGGTTAAAATAGAGGGACAAAGAGAATGAGAGAGAGGAGACCGAATGAGTGAGAGAAAGAGTGAGTGAGTGAGTGAGAGAGAGAGATGGAGAGAGATGGAGAGAGATGGAGAGAGAGAGAGAGAGAGAGAGAGAGAGAGGGCGAGCAAGAGAGGGAGAGAGAGAGAGAGACAGATCTTACCGCTCCTGTTTGGTAACATCGCCATCGCTCTGCGCCGCGCTCTTGGTCTTCTGCTGCTTCAGGACGTTGTGCACGCGCACCTTGTAGTTCTCAAACTCCGCTGCCGTCGACGCCAACTCGGCCTGCGCATAAAACAAGCCAGAGCGCTCGAAATGAAAAGGACGGCGGCACTATCTATTAGCGAAGGGGGGATGCGTAGTCACCAGAGACGGGCGTGGGCCGCTGAAACCTAACGCGGTGAAAAACAGCCCTGAGAATATACTTAGACGTATGGACTTTTATCAGCAACAGCAATTAGTGCGCTTCTGCGAACCGGCCTGTCTGCGGCCGCGACCATAAATGAATACAAATGAACATTATAGCCTCGCAGGCAGGAAACGCAGAAATGCTACCGTTTCTTTAGGACCCTGGCACCCGATTCATCACCAGCCATTAGGCCCTGGAGGAAAATCACTCACGCTGCCATTTTATAATTAAGTTTTGTTTAAGCCATTTAGCAGTGGTGCGTTTGCAGACTCCCGTAATGGAAAATCAATACGGCTATTTATAAAGCACTGCAGCTCAGCGCCGGAGTGGCTCTCTGGTGGGGGGAGTATCGGACTGTAAGAGGGAGGAGGGAGGAGGGAGGAGGGAGGAGGGTCACCCCCCCCCCCCCCCCCCCCCATATCACATGCAGGCAGTGGGGCTGGTGCGGGCTGAGGGGTGTGACGTAAGGGTCTGCTGCGTTGGGGGGGTGGGCGGTGTGTGAGTAGTGTGTGAGGGTGTTATGTGGGGGGGATGAGGGTGTGGGTGTGTCGGCAGAGTGTGAGGGAGTTATGTGGGGGTGTGTGTGGGTGTGTAGGCAGTGTGTGGGGGTGTGTGAGGGTGTGTGGGTGTTGTGCGGGGGTGTGTGAGGGTGTTGTGTGGGGGTGTGTGAGGGTGTTGTGTGGGGGTGTGTGAGGGTGTGACATTGTGTGGGTGTGTGGGTGTTGTGTGGGGGTGGGTGAGGGTGTGTGGGTCTTGTGTGGGGGTGTGTGAGGGTGTGTGGGGGGGTGTGTGAGGGTGTGTGGGTGTTGTGTGGGGGGTGTGTGAGGGTGTGAGGGTGTGTGGGTGTTGTGTGGGGGCGTGTGAGAGTTTGTGGGTGTTGTGTGGGGTGTGTGAGGGTGTGTGGGTGTTATGTGGGGGTGTGTGAGGGTGTGAGGGTGTTATGGGGGGGTGTGAGGGTGTGGGTGGTGTGTAGGCAGGGTGTGGGTGTGTAGGCAGTGTGTGTGGGTGTGTAGGCAGGGTGGGGGTGTGTGAGGGTGTGTAGGCAGGGTGGGGGTGTGTGAGGGTGTGTAGGCAGGGTGGGGGTGTGTGAGGGTGTGAGGGTGTTATGGAGGGTGTGAGGGTGTGGGTGGTGTGTAGGCAGGGTGTGGGTGTGTAGGCAGTGTGTGTGGGTGTGTAGGCAGGGTGGGGGTGTGTGAGGGTGTGTAGGCAGGGTGGGGGTGTGTGAGGGTGTGTAGGCAGGGTGGGGGTGTGTGAGGGTGTGAGGGTGTGTAGGCAGGGTGGGGGTGTGTGATGGTGTGAGGGTGTGTAGGCAGGATGTGGGTGTGTGAGGGTGTGTAGGCAGGGTGGGGGTGTGTGAGGGTGTGTGGGTGTGTAGGCAGGGTGGGGGTGTGTGAGGGTGTGAGGGTGTGTAGGCAGGGTGGAGGTGTGTGAGGGTGTGTAGGCAGGGTGGGGGTGTGTGAGGGTGTGTAGGCAGGGTGTGGGTGTGTGAGGGTGTGTAGGCAGGGTGTGGGTGTGTGAGAGGGTGTGAGGGTGTGTAGGCAGGGTGGGGGTGTGTGAGGGTGTGTAGGCAGGGTGGGGGTGTGTGAGGGTGTGAGGGTGTGTAGGCAGGGTGGGGGTGTGTGAGGGTGTGTAGGCAGGGTGGGAGTGTGTGAGGGTGTGAGGGTGTGTAGGCAGGGTGGGGGTGTGTGAGGGTGTGAGGGTGTGTAGGCAGGGTGTGGGGTGTGTGAGGGTGTGAGGGTGTGTAGGCAGGGTGTGGGTGTGTGAGGGTGTGTAGGCAGGGTGGGGGGTGTGTGAGGGTGTGGGTGTGTGAGGGTGTGTAGGCAGGGTGTGAGGGTGTGTAGGCAGGGTGTGGGTGTGTGAGGGTGTGTAGGCAGGGTGGGGGGGTGTGTGAGCGTGTGTAGGCAGGGTGAGGGTGTGTAGGCAGGGTGTGGGTGTGTGAGGGTGTGTAGGCAGGGTGGGGGTGTGTGAGGGGTGTGAGGGTGTGTAGGCAGGGTGTGGGTGTGTGAGGGTGTGTAGGCAGGGTGGGGGGTGTGTGAGGGTGTGAGGGTGTGTAGGCAGGGTGTGGGTGTGTAGGCAGGGTGTGGGTGTGTAGGCAGGGTGTGGGTGTGTAGGCAGGGTGGGGGTGTGTGAGGGTGTGTGGGTGTGTAGGCAGGGTGGGGGGTGTGTGAGGGTGTGAGGGTGTGTAGGCAGGGTGGGGGGTGTGTGAGGGTGTGTAGGCAGGGTGGGGGTGTGTGAGGGTGTGTGGGTGTGTAGGCAGGGTGGGGGTGTGTGAGGGTGTGTGGGTGTGTAGGCAGGGTGGGGGTGTGTGAGGGTGTGTAGGCAGGGTGGGGGTGTGTGAGGGTGTGTAGGCAGGGTGGGGGTGTGTGAGGGTGTGTAGGCAGGGTGGGGGTGTGTGAGGGTGTGTAGGCAGGGTGGGGGTGTGTGGGTGGTGTGTAGGCAGGGTGGGGGTGTGTAGGCAGTGTGTGTGGGTGTGTAGGCAGGGTGTGGGGTGTGTGAGGGTGTGTAGGCAGGGTGGGGGTGTGTGAGGGTGTGTAGGCAGGGTGGGGGTGTGTGAGGGTGTGAGGGTGTGTAGGCAGGGTGTGGGTGTGTGAGGGTGTGTAGGCAGGGTGTGGGTGTGTGAGGGTGTGTAGGCAGGGTGGGGGGTGTGTGAGGGTGTGAGGGTGTGTAGGCAGGGTGGGGGTGTGTGAGGGTGTGTGGGTGTGTAGGCAGGGTGGGGGGTGTGTGAGGGTGTGAGGGTGTGTAGGCAGGGTGTGGGTGTGTGAGGGTGTGAGGGTGTGTAGGCAGGGTGAGGGTGTGTAGGCAGGGTGGGGGGGTGTGAGGGTGTGTGGGTGTGTGAGGGTGTGAGGGTGTGTAGGCAGGGTGTGGGTGTGTGAGGGTGTGTAGGCAGGGTGTGGGTGTGTAGGCAGGGTGGGGGTGTGTGAGGGTATGTAGGCAGGGTGGGGGTGTGTGAGGGTGTGAGGGTGTGTGGGTGTTGTGTGGGGGCGTGTGAGAGTTTGTGGGTGTTGTGTGGGGTGTGTGAGGGTGTGTGGGTGTTATGTGGGGGTGTGTGAGGGTGTGAGGGTGTTATGGGGGGTGTGAGGGTGTGGGTGGTGTGTAGGCAGGGTGTGGGTGTGTAGGCAGTGTGTGTGGGTGTGTAGGCAGGGTGGGGGTGTGTGAGGGTGTGTAGGCAGGGTGGGGGTGTGTGAGGGTGTGTAGGCAGGGTGGGGGTGTGTGAGGGTGTGAGGGTGTTATGGAGGGTGTGAGGGTGTGGGTGGTGTGTAGGCAGGGTGTGGGTGTGTAGGCAGTGTGTGTGGGTGTGTAGGCAGGGTGGGGGTGTGTGAGGGTGTGTAGGCAGGGTGGGGGTGTGTGAGGGTGTGTAGGCAGGGTGGGGGTGTGTGAGGGTGTGAGGGTGTGTAGGCAGGGTGGGGGTGTGTGATGGTGTGAGGGTGTGTAGGCAGGATGTGGGTGTGTGAGGGTGTGTAGGCAGGGTGGGGGTGTGTGAGGGTGTGTGGGTGTGTAGGCAGGGTGGGGGTGTGTGAGGGTGTGAGGGTGTGTAGGCAGGGTGGAGGTGTGTGAGGGTGTGTAGGCAGGGTGGGGGTGTGTGAGGGTGTGTAGGCAGGGTGTGGGTGTGTGAGGGTGTGTAGGCAGGGTGTGGGTGTGTGAGAGGGTGTGAGGGTGTGTAGGCAGGGTGGGGGTGTGTGAGGGTGTGTAGGCAGGGTGGGGGTGTGTGAGGGTGTGAGGGTGTGTAGGCAGGGTGGGGGTGTGTGAGGGTGTGTAGGCAGGGTGGGAGTGTGTGAGGGTGTGAGGGTGTGTAGGCAGGGTGGGGGTGTGTGAGGGTGTGTAGGCAGGGTGTGGGTGTGTGAGGGTGTGAGGGTGTGTAGGCAGGGTGTGGGTGTGTGAGGGTGTGTAGGCAGGGTGGGGGGTGTGTGAGGGTGTGGGTGTGTGAGGGTGTGTAGGCAGGGTGTGAGGGTGTGTAGGCAGGGTGTGGGTGTGTGAGGGTGTGTAGGCAGGGTGGGGGGTGTGTGAGCGTGTGTAGGCAGGGTGAGGGTGTGTAGGCAGGGTGTGGGTGTGTGAGGGTGTGTAGGCAGGGTGGGGGTGTGTGAGGGTGTGAGGGTGTGTAGGCAGGGTGTGGGTGTGTGAGGGTGTGTAGGCAGGGTGGGGGGTGTGTGAGGGTGTGAGGGTGTGTAGGCAGGGTGTGGGTGTGTAGGCAGGGTGTGGGTGTGTAGGCAGGGTGTGGGTGTGTAGGCAGGGTGGGGGTGTGTGAGGGTGTGTGGGTGTGTAGGCAGGGTGGGGGTGTGTGAGGGTGTGAGGGTGTGTAGGCAGGGTGGGGGGTGTGTGAGGGTGTGTAGGCAGGGTGGGGGTGTGTGAGGGTGTGTGGGTGTGTAGGCAGGGTGGGGGTGTGTGAGGGTGTGTGGGTGTGTAGGCAGGGTGGGGGTGTGTGAGGGTGTGTAGGCAGGGTGGGGGTGTGTGAGGGTGTGTAGGCAGGGTGGGGGTGTGTGAGGGTGTGTAGGCAGGGTGGGGGTGTGTGAGGGTGTGTAGGCAGGGTGGGGGGTGTGTGGGTGGTGTGTAGGCAGGGTGGGGGTGTGTAGGCAGTGTGTGTGGGTGTGTAGGCAGGGTGTGGGTGTGTGAGGGTGTGTAGGCAGGGTGGGGGTGTGTGAGGGTGTGTAGGCAGGGTGGGGGTGTGTGAGGGTGTGAGGGTGTGTAGGCAGGGTGTGGGTGTGTGAGGGTGTGTAGGCAGGGTGTGGGTGTGTGAGGGTGTGTAGGCAGGGTGGGGGTGTGTGAGGGTGTGAGGGTGTGTAGGCAGGGTGGGGGTGTGTGAGGGTGTGTGGGTGTGTAGGCAGGGTGGGGGGTGTGTGAGGGTGTGAGGGTGTGTAGGCAGGGTGTGGGTGTGTGAGGGTGTGAGGGTGTGTAGGCAGGGTGAGGGTGTGTAGGCAGGGTGGGGGGGTGTGAGGGTGTGTGGGTGTGTGAGGGTGTGAGGGTGTGTAGGCAGGGTGTGGGTGTGTGAGGGTGTGTAGGCAGGGTGTGGGTGTGTAGGCAGGGTGGGGGTGTGTGAGGGTATGTAGGCAGGGTGGGGGTGTGTGAGGGTGTGAGGGTGTGTGGGTGTTGTGTGGGGGCGTGTGAGAGTTTGTGGGTGTTGTGTGGGGTGTGTGAGGGTGTGTGGGTGTTATGTGGGGGTGTGTGAGGGTGTGAGGGTGTTATGGGGGGTGTGAGGGTGTGGGTGGTGTGTAGGCAGGGTGTGGGTGTGTAGGCAGTGTGTGTGGGTGTGTAGGCAGGGTGGGGGTGTGTGAGGGTGTGTAGGCAGGGTGGGGGTGTGTGAGGGTGTGTAGGCAGGGTGGGGGTGTGTGAGGGTGTGAGGGTGTTATGGAGGGTGTGAGGGTGTGGGTGGTGTGTAGGCAGGGTGTGGGTGTGTAGGCAGTGTGTGTGGGTGTGTAGGCAGGGTGGGGGGTGTGTGAGGGTGTGTAGGCAGGGTGGGGGTGTGTGAGGGTGTGTAGGCAGGGTGGGGGTGTGTGAGGGTGTGAGGGTGTGTAGGCAGGGTGGGGGTGTGTGATGGTGTGAGGGTGTGTAGGCAGGATGTGGGTGTGTGAGGGTGTGTAGGCAGGGTGGGGGTGTGTGAGGGTGTGTGGGTGTGTAGGCAGGGTGGGGGTGTGTGAGGGTGTGAGGGTGTGTAGGCAGGGTGGAGGTGTGTGAGGGTGTGTAGGCAGGGTGGGGGTGTGTGAGGGTGTGTAGGCAGGGTGTGGGTGTGTGAGGGTGTGTAGGCAGGGTGTGGGTGTGTGAGAGGGTGTGAGGGTGTGTAGGCAGGGTGGGGGTGTGTGAGGGTGTGTAGGCAGGGTGGGGGTGTGTGAGGGTGTGAGGGTGTGTAGGCAGGGTGGGGGTGTGTGAGGGTGTGTAGGCAGGGTGGGAGTGTGTGAGGGTGTGAGGGTGTGTAGGCAGGGTGGGGGTGTGTGAGGGTGTGAGGGTGTGTAGGCAGGGTGTGGGTGTGTGAGGGTGTGAGGGTGTGTAGGCAGGGTGTGGGTGTGTGAGGGTGTGTAGGCAGGGTGGGGGGTGTGTGAGGGTGTGGGTGTGTGAGGGTGTGTAGGCAGGGTGTGAGGGTGTGTAGGCAGGGTGTGGGTGTGTGAGGGTGTGTAGGCAGGGTGGGGGGTGTGTGAGCGTGTGTAGGCAGGGTGAGGGTGTGTAGGCAGGGTGTGGGTGTGTGAGGGTGTGTAGGCAGGGTGGGGGTGTGTGAGGGTGTGAGGGTGTGTAGGCAGGGTGTGGGTGTGTGAGGGTGTGTAGGCAGGGTGGGGGGTGTGTGAGGGTGTGAGGGTGTGTAGGCAGGGTGTGGGTGTGTAGGCAGGGTGTGGGTGTGTAGGCAGGGTGTGGGTGTGTAGGCAGGGTGGGGGTGTGTGAGGGTGTGTGGGTGTGTAGGCAGGGTGGGGGTGTGTGAGGGTGTGAGGGTGTGTAGGCAGGGTGGGGGGTGTGTGAGGGTGTGTAGGCAGGGTGGGGGTGTGTGAGGGTGTGTGGGTGTGTAGGCAGGGTGGGGGTGTGTGAGGGTGTGTGGGTGTGTAGGCAGGGTGGGGGTGTGTGAGGGTGTGTAGGCAGGGTGGGGGTGTGTGAGGGTGTGTAGGCAGGGTGGGGGTGTGTGAGGGTGTGTAGGCAGGGTGGGGGTGTGTGAGGGTGTGTAGGCAGGGTGGGGGTGTGTGGGTGGTGTGTAGGCAGGGTGGGGGTGTGTAGGCAGTGTGTGTGGGTGTGTAGGCAGGGTGTGGGTGTGTGAGGGTGTGTAGGCAGGGTGGGGGTGTGTGAGGGTGTGTAGGCAGGGTGGGGGTGTGTGAGGGTGTGAGGGTGTGTAGGCAGGGTGTGGGTGTGTGAGGGTGTGTAGGCAGGGTGTGGGTGTGTGAGGGTGTGTAGGCAGGGTGGGGGTGTGTGAGGGTGTGAGGGTGTGTAGGCAGGGTGGGGGTGTGTGAGGGTGTGTGGGTGTGTAGGCAGGGTGGGGGTGTGTGAGGGTGTGAGGGTGTGTAGGCAGGGTGTGGGGTGTGTGAGGGTGTGTAGGCAGGGTGAGGGTGTGTAGGCAGGGTGGGGGGGTGTGAGGGTGTGTGGGTGTGTGAGGGTGTGAGGGTGTGTAGGCAGGGTGTGGGTGTGTGAGGGTGTGTAGGCAGGGTGTGGGTGTGTAGGCAGGGTGGGGGTGTGTGAGGGTATGTAGGCAGGGTGGGGGTGTGTGAGGGTGTGAGGATGTGTAGGCAGAGTGTGGGTGTGTAGGCAGGGTGGGGGTGTGTGAGGGTGTGAGGGTGTGTAGGCAGGGTGTGGGTGTGTAGGCAGGGTGGGGGTGTGTGAGGGTGTGAGGGTGTGTAGGCAGGGTGTGGGTGTGTAGGCAGTGTGTGTGGGTGTGTAGGCATGGTGGGGGTGTGTGAGGGTGTGTGGGTATGTAGGCAGGGTGTGGGTGTGTAGGCAGGGTGGGGGTGTGTGAGGGTGTGAGGGTGTGTAGGCAGGGTGTGGGTGTGTAGGCAGGGTGGGGGTGTGTGAGGGTGTGTAGGCAGGGTGGGTGTGTGTGAGGGTGTGTAGGCAGGGTGTGGGTGTGTGAGGGTGTGTAGGCAGGGTGGGGGTGTGTGAGGGTGTGTAGGCAGGGTGGGGGTGTATGAGGGTGTGTAGGCAGAGTGGGGGTGTGTGAGGGTGTGTAGGCAGGGTGGGGGGTGTGTGAGGGTGTGAGGGTGTGTAGGCAGGGTGGAGGTGTGTGAGGGTGTGAGGGTGTGTAGGCAGGGTGGGGGGTGTGTGAGGGTGTGAGGGTGTGTAGGCAGGGTGTGGGTGTGTGAGGGTGTGTAGGCAGGGTGGGGGTGTGTGAGGGTGTGTAGGCAGGGTGGGGGTGTGTGAGGGTGTGTGGGTGTGTAGGCAGGGTGGGGGTGTGTGAGGGTGTGTAGGCAGGGTGGGGGTGTGTGAGGGTGTGTAGGCAGGGTGGGGGGTGTGTGAGGGTGTGTAGGCAGGGTGGGGGTGTGTGAGGGTGTGTGGGTGTGTAGGCAGGGTGGGGGTGTGTGAGGGTGTGTAGGCAGGGTGTGGGTGTGTAGGCAGGGTGGGGGTGTGTGAGGGTGTGAGGGTGTGTAGGCAGGGTGTGGGTGTGTAGGCAGGGTGGGGGTGTGTGAGGGTGTGAGGGTGTGTAGGCAGGGTGTGGGTGTGTGAGGGTGTGTAGGCAGGGTGGGGGTGTGTGAGGGTGTGTAGGCAGGGTGTGGGTGTGTGAGGGTGTGAGGGTGTGTAGGCAGGGTGTGGGTGTGTGAGGGTGTGTAGGCAGGGTGTGGGTGTGTAGGCAGGGTGGGGGTGTGTGAGGGTGTGTAGGCAGGGTGGGGGTGTGTGAGGGTGTGAGGGTGTGTAGGCAGGGTGTGGGTGTGTGAGGGTGTGTAGGCAGAGTGTGGGTGTGTAGGCAGGGTGGGGGTGTGTGAGGGTGTGAGGGTGTGTAGGCAGGGTGGGGGTGTGTGAGGGTGTGAGGGTGTGTAGGCAGGGTGTGGGTGTGTGAGGGTGTGTAGGCAGAGTGTGGGTGTGTAGGCAGGGTGGGGGTGTGTGAGGGTGTGTAGGCAGGGTGTGGGTGTGTAGGCAGGGTGGGGGTGTGTGAGGGTGTGTAGGCAGGGTGTGGGTGTGTAGGCAGAGTGTGGGTGTGTAGGCAGGGTGGGGGTGTGTGAGGGTGTGTAGGCAGGGTGGGGGTGTGTGAGGGTGTGTAGGCAGGGTGGGGGGTGTGTGAGGGTGTGTAGGCAGGGTGGGGGTGTGTGAGGGTGTGTGGGTGTGTAGGCAGGGTGGGGGTGTGTGAGGGTGTGTAGGCAGGGTGTGGGTGTGTAGGCAGGGTGGGGGTGTGTGAGGGTGTGAGGGTGTGTAGGCAGGGTGTGGGTGTGTAGGCAGGGTGGGGGTGTGTGAGGGTGTGTAGGCAGGGTGTGGGTGTGTGAGGGTGTGTAGGCAGGGTGGGGGTGTGTGAGGGTGTGTAGGCAGGGTGTGGGTGTGTGAGGGTGTGAGGGTGTGTAGGCAGGGTGTGGGTGTGTGAGGGTGTGAGGGTGTGTAGGCAGGGTGTGGGTGTGTAGGCAGGGTGGGGGTGTGTGAGGGTGTGTAGGCAGGGTGGGGGTGTGTGAGGGTGTGAGGGTGTGTAGGCAGGGTGTGGGTGTGTGAGGGTGTGTAGGCAGAGTGTGGGTGTGTAGGCAGGGTGGGGGTGTGTGAGGGTGTGAGGGTGTGTAGGCAGGGTGGGGGTGTGTGAGGGTGTGTAGGCAGGGTGTGGGTGTGTGAGGGTGTGTAGGCAGAGTGTGGGTGTGTAGGCAGGGTGGGGGTGTGTGAGGGTGTGTAGGCAGGGTGTGGGTGTGTAGGCAGGGTGGGGGTGTGTGAGGGTGTGTAGGCAGGGTGTGGGTGTGTAGGCAGTGTGTGTGGGTGTGTAGGCAGGGTGTGGGTGTGTGAGGGTGTGTGGGTGTGTAGGCAGGGTGTGGGTGTGTAGGCAGGGTGGGGGTGTGTGAGGGTGTGAAGGCAGGGTGTGGGTGTGTAGGCAGGGTGGGGGTGTGTGAGGGTGTGTGGGTGTGTAGGCAGGGTGTGGGTGTGTGAGGGTGTGTAGGCAGCGTGGGGGTGTGTGAGGGTGTGAGGGTGTGTAGGCAGGGTGGGGGTGTGTGAGGGTGTGAGGGTGTGTAGGCAGGGTGTGGGTGTGTGAGGGTGTGTAGGCAGAGTGTGGGTGTGTAGGCAGGGTGGGGGTGTGTGAGGGTGTGTAGGCAGGGTGGGGGTGTGTGAGGGTGTGAGGGTGTGTAGGCAGGGTGGGGGTGTGTGAGGGTGTGTAGGCAGGGTGTGGGTGTGTAGGCAGTGTGTGTGGGTGTGTAGGCATGGTGGGGGTGTGTGAGGGTGTGTGGGTGTGTAGGCAGGGTGAGGGTGTGTGGGTGTGTAGGCAGGGTGTGGGTGTGTAGGCAGGGTGTGGGTGTGTAGGCAGGGTGGGGGTGTGTGAGGGTGTGTGGGTGTGTAGGCAGGGTGTGGGTGTGTGAGGGTGTGTAGGCAGGGTGGGGGGTGTGTGAGGGTGTGAGGGTGTGTAGGCAGGGTGGGGGGTGTGTGAGGGTGTGAGGGTGTGTAGGCAGGGTGGAGGTGTGTGAGGGTGTGAGGGTGTGTAGGCAGGGTGGGGGTGTGTGAGGGTGTGTAGGCAGGGTGTGGGTGTGTGAGGGTGTGTGAGGGTGTGAGGGTGTGTAGGCAGGGTGGGGGTGTGTGAGGGTGTGAGGGTGTGTAGGCAGGGTGGGGGTGTGTGAGGGTGTGTGGGTGTGTAGGCAGGGTGGGGGTGTGTGAGGGTGTGAGGGTGTGTAGGCAGGGTGGGGGTGTGTGAGGGTGTGTAGGCAGGGTGGGGGGTGTGTGAGGGTGTGAGGGTGTGTAGGCAGGGTGGGGGTGTGTGAGGGTGTGTGGGTGTGTAGGCAGGGTGGGGGTGTGTGAGGGTGTGAGGGTGTGTAGGCAGGGTGTGGGTGTGTAGGTAGGGTGGGGGTGTGTGAGGGTGTGTAGGCAGGGTGTGGGTGTGTAGGCAGGGTGGGGGTGTGTGAGGGTGTGTAGGCAGGGTGTGGGTGTGTAGGTAGGGTGGGGGTGTGTGAGGGTGTGTAGGCAGGGTGTGGGTGTGTAGGCAGGGTGTGGGTGTGTGAGGGTGTGTAGGCAGGGTGTGGGTGTGTGAGGGTGTGTAGGCAGGGTGTGGGTGTGTAGGCAGGGTGTGGGTGTGTGAGGGTGTGAGGGTGTGTAGGCAGGGTGTGGGTGTGTGAGGGTGTGAGGGTGTGTAGGCAGGGTGTGGGTGTGTAGGCAGGGTGTGGGTGTGTGAGGGTGTGTAGGCAGGGTGTGGGTGTGTGAGGGTGTGTAGGCAGGGTGTGGGTGTGTAGGCAGGGTGGGGGTGTGTAGGCAGGGTGGGGGTGTGTGAGGGTGTGTAGGCAGGGTGGGGGTGTGTGTGGGTGTGTAGGCAGGGTGGGGGTGTGTGAGGGTGTTACTGTGGTACCTTTGCAGTGCTGCTCTCCTCCTGCAGAGTGCTCAGTCTGTGCTGGAAGGAGCCGGCTTCTCTCCTCTGCTGCTCCATTAGCATCTTTAACTGCTCCTGCAGTCTATGGCGCTCCGCAGTGAGATCACAGCACTGGATCTAAAGTGCATACAAACACAGGGCTAGCACACATACACACACACACACACACACACGCACGTATACACACACAGAAACACACACACACACACACAGAAACACACACACACGTATACACACAGAGCTGTGCTGCTACGCCTCCCTGCATGTTAAATAAACTGCAGTAGATTTGAGGAGATGTTTACCTAAATCCCTGATGTCTCTCATTCACTCACACTCCACAGAATAAGGGTCATCGTTGCGTTCCACACCAACCTTGTGATCCTCCAGCTGCTGCTGGTGCGCCTCCAGCTCCCCCTTTAGAGACGCCTGGAGCACCATCTGAGCCACTTCCTGTGAGGAGACAGGGTACCCCCGAAACCAGTCACTATACACCACTTACTGCTCCCCCAAATCAGAGTCACTGTACCCCACTTACTGTACTCCTAAACTACTGTACACTTACTGTACCCCCAAACCAGTCACTGTACCCCACTTACTGTACTCCTAAACTACTGTACACTTACTGCACCCCCAAACTAGAGTCACTGTACCCCACTTTACTGAACCCCTAAGCCACTGATGTGTTCAGTGCACAGAACTCCTAAGAGGCACTGAACTCACCTGTTTCTTGGCGTCAGCTAACTCCTTCTTTGTTTTAACCAGCAGCTGCTTCATCTTGGAGGTTTTCTCTTCCCCTTGATCGACAAGCGATTTCAGAGACCCTGAAATCAGAGTGAAACCCACGATGGTGACGAGAAGCAGAGGGCGACAAGGGCAATCTCAGGGCACGGAATCATTCCGACAGAGAGGTTCATGGGAAACGCGGTTCGTGTGAGAAAGGACACCCGGGGTTACACAGAGGGTAACACGTGGGCCATCTCACCGATCTCCTCTCCGAGAGCTTCCCGTTTCTGCCTCTGGGTCTGGATCTCTGCCCCCAGCTCTTCCGCGTGGCTCTCCCTGTCCGCCAGCTTCTGGTTGAGCTCTCTGACCAGCCGCTCGTAGTCGGCCATCTCCATGTCCATCAGCGAGCTCTGCTGAGCGTCCTGGAGGGGCGCGGCATGACAAAATCATGGCTAGGCCTTACTGGTCGTCATGGTAATGTAGGAAAAACAAAATGCCACGGCGCAATTGGTAAGAGAAACTGTGACCAGGAGATTGTAGGTTTGAAATGCCGCTACTAATTCTCAGGCAAAACTGACAACTGGCAAGCTACCATAAATGGGTCTGGAGAAGATAAACGGAAACTACACATCTTGGTGTGTTCCTGTGTGAGAAGCAGCTTTGGTCACTGGTTCAGTTACAGCCCCGGCAATTCCTGTCAGTGCGTGGGTTTGACTGACAGCACTGAAGGCCAAGGGGCAGTCATTCTCCAGAGAGAGGCTCCTCCCCCTCCCCTCCTGCTGACTTACCCACACAGCCTGATTTACACTGGCACAAATAAACCTCACCACAACCATAACTACAACCCATCTAGTGACTTCAGATAATTTCACTGTGTGCCTGACTGAACCTCTTTAATTACAATTCAACGTGTTGTTTCTGAGGAATATCCTTCCAGTAGAGTAGAGTGAATGGACTTCCATGGTTTTTCCGAGCTACGTTGAAAGAGAGACTTAATGCAGCTGTGAGAGGCTGAGAGTGCCCGAGTTTGTGTTTTTTCGGCGCAGGCGTGGGACATGCCTTCCTCAGCTGCTCCAGCTCCTGCGCAGTTTGCTGCAGCTGCTGCCTCTGTCTGCGCAGCTGGGCCTGCAGCTCGTCCACCTCCCTGACTGCAGCCGAGTGATCCTGAACGAGAGGAACACGCACTTCAACACGGCGAACAGAGACAGAGACAGAGACACGCGCACACACACGCACACACGCGCACACACGCGCACGCGCACACACCTTTTTTTCCTCACAATACTGACACATGCAAAGCCGAAATCCCATCATAAATCAATAACAATGCAGGGAATTAAAAAGCTGCTGTTGTCCGTCAGTTGCCGTGACCACAGTACAGCCATGTAATAATATTCAACGTGCCCTGAAGCAACATATTACGCACACCCAGGGAGTACGCGGAGTGGCGGGCAGAGGTCATAAATTGCTTCATGTTTTTGGGACGTCTTTGCAGCGCCCCCCCCCCCACCCTTATGTACCTTTATTTTGTGCTCCTTTAAAAGCTTTTCTGCCTCCAGGTCTTTTTCCAGCGCAGATTTGAGCCTGTGCATTTCTAAGGCCTGGCACTCCAGCTGTCTGACGTTAGTCTGCATGGTGTCCAGGCGAGCGACCAGGTCCTCCCTCTCCGAGGACAGCTGCTCGTGCTGAAGGAAAACAATAAAAATACAGAACGGATCTGATAAAGACCTTAACTGATGCACGGCTAAATGAAAACATCACTTAAGGATAAGTAAGCGTGCCAGTTTCCCTCCCGTCGTTCCTCCCGTCGTGCGACGCGCGGCTCTGCACATTACAGAGATAGTTTTTCGGAGTGCGTATGTTTATTCTCCCACAGAAAAGAATTTAAAAAACATGGGGAGGTAAGGTTTCTGCGACTCCACTTGAAGGGCGGACACCGGTGGCAAGACCTTTAACCCTAAACTGGCAGCTCAACTGAGCAGTTGAGCTTCCTTTTGCATCCAAATTTAGGTTATTTATGCGTATACATTTCCTCTTTGTTTATTTGTTGACTTTTGCATATATTTCCAACTGCACAAATAAACAAACTAAATTTGGATTTTTAAAAAAGCCAGTCTCTCAGTTAAGGTGCCAGTTAAATACTTAATCTCTGTCACATAAATAATATGTCTTTCGAAAGTAGCACATGTTTTAGAAAGCAACAAACCTCTAGTGTGCAACTAGATGGCTATGCAAGTAATGCTGGCTACCTCTGCAAAAAACTCTACATAACCTCATTATGGCTTGGTAAGATTTAAACCTTACTTCTTTTTCTGGTAAATCATCAAATGGATAAGTAAGGAAAACAAAACAATAAAAATAAACAGAAGATTAAATTTGTAACAAACGACACGATAAAGCTGAAATGAGCATCGTCTTTGGATCAGCGATTCCAGCACAAATCTGTGGGTTCCCAAAAGGCCGTTCAGATCACACAAGCGTGGGATCGCTCTCCGTCTCCGAGACTAACGTGGTAATGACTGCAACCATATGGAAAACGGCCATTGTTTTCTCTACAGACCATTTCTTATTTTCCTGAAGCGAGAAGCCACCACTAAAGTGTGCATCTTAAGAGAGACGGAGGTGTTTAAGCACGTTTCAGTGGTTCTGACTGACATGAGATGAATAGTGCGGGAGTACTTGCAGACTGTTTCGACACTGTGTGGCAGGTTTGTTACCTTTTCAACAGAACAGTTTCATCATTCAAACCAGGGGAAGCACCCAGATCTCAGGCTATAATCCCACCCTTACCTGCTGGACGGCAGCTTGTAGTCGATTGGTCAGGTCTGCAATCTGTCTTTCCCCTCCTTCCGCCCTCTCTCTCTCCTTATCCAGCTGCTCAGTCTGTCGGTCATATTCTGTCAGGATGTTCTGCAAAAGAGTCATCCATTAATAATCATGCTGATGAAGTAAAAGCACCAATGACAGAGCTCAGGTATCACTTCCTGTCTGGTAAAACCCAGCAAAACTGATTTATGTGTAGAAGTTTTTAAAGTCGCCCCTGATGAGCATCAAAAGTAACTTAAGTAATATTTATTTTAAAAATGTTTGATTAGTATTATTATTATTATTATTATTATTATTATTATTATTATTATTATTATTATTAATAACAACAATAATAATAATACTATTATTATTATTATTCATTGTTTATTTATTATTATTATTATTATTATTATCATCCCTGTAAAAATAAGACCGAAAGGATAAAAATACTCTATCTCTATGGATATTACCAAAGAGATATACACACCCATTTAAACCCCTCTCATTTCAGAAAATGTACAATTATCCATAAAGGGTAGACAGAGCCATTGATTTGTGCTCATTAGGAAAGGTCATGGCGTGTGAGGGATAGGTATAATTGGGCGAGGGGACACTGAGTACCTTGTAGCCCTCCGCTCCGTGGATTATGTCCTTCATGGAGCTGGAGACCCTCTCCCGCTCCGCCTTCAGCACCTGCACCTCCTCTTTCAGACTCTGCACCTGAGGGGGGGGAGAAAGGGTCCAATTACAACCCGCCGCCCCGCCAACACCGCCCTTCCACCCGGAGCTCGCAGTTACCGCACCTCCTTCCTGCTGACGTCCAGCTCCTTCTTGGCCTTCACCGCCACGGCCTTTATCTTGTGTGTCCTCTCGTCTTTTCCCTTGCTCTCTCTCTGGAGCTCGGCTGCGCACATTTACAAGAACAACACGTTACGATCCGGGAATCGCTGGTGACATCCAAAAAGCTCAAGGCAAAGAACGAGGAAAACGGAACTACGTAAGCAATTCGCTCCCAAATTAGATCAAAGGCAACGTTTAAACCGCACAGGCGTAGGTCGGGATAATGAAGACGTGTGCGGTCAAAAAGCTGTCTTTATGATTGGCCGTTACAACTGCACAATCGGGAGCAACAACAGGTGTGGGCAATGCTCCTGCTAATCACATGTTCTTCCGACCCTCAGAGTGAACCCTTTGTGTTCACTGAACTCAGCGCTAAATGTACACCTGTAGTTTACATTGCAGTAAGGATTTTGCAGGTTTATCCAACTGGGGCCTGAAAGGAGCGGTAGGTTTTCTGCAGAATTAAAATATAGGTGTAACCATGGACGCACGAGAACATTAACCACGGAGAAACCTTTCAGTTGGGCCAAACCCTCAACTCAACGGCCCGACACAGGGCGAATCATAAATTCCCTAGCCAGCACACATTAAGCCAATAGCCCAACAAAGTTGATTAATAAATGCTTGGCACGACCAAAATAATACTTTCTCTGGCGTGCTCCCTCTCATAGTATACCCATAGGCGCCTATTAAATCATGCTCTCACCATTTAAAGATTCATTTAATTCGTTTGATGCATGGCTTGCAGGACAAATATTGTAATATTGCTTGATTTTCAAGTTCACCATGGTAACCTCCAAGTGATTATATGATACATTACCTATTTTTTCCGTGAGATCTGTCACACTGCTGTCTTCAGTAGACACAGACTTCTCTTTGGTCTCCTAGAAAACACAACAGAGGTCAGTCTCTCTTTGCATTAACATTAAACTGCAGGTTTATTTTAGCTGTCCAACCTCTTTGTTCATGCAAAGGTTTTACTGAAGGGTAGGAGTTGCACCGTAAGGGTACACAAATACTGAGCTGTGTCAACTGGCTGATGATATGTGTGTGTACTGCAGTATGATTGACTGAGACGTCTTTGTATGTGTGTATATTCCGATTGCAACACAGCCAAGCAGGGTCAGCCTCTGATGGGACTGGACGTCTCTGATCTCCCAGACGGGGCCGTGCTTTATATTATGCTGCCAGAGAGCACCGCCGCTGGGACCAATCACAGAGCAGGAATGTGCGCCGACTGCGCCGGACGCGGCTGGAGGCTCCTGATTTACTGTCGGGCTTCAATCGGAGCGAACGACCAGCAGCTGCTTCAAACCGCTGCGGCCATAACCCAGCGGAAATGGGGCGTTTTACGACTGCCTCCATCTCAAATGAATTCAGGCAACATGTACGCCCCCTATTTTAAAGACTAAAAAAAAACAATGCAAAAATTATATCTATTTGGGCGCACCTGCAACTGAACGTGGTATTATTACGTGGTATTATTGTTTCATGAAAGATGCATGGAGTTTGTACAGAATGTTTAATCGGAATCTTATGTTGGATTATGAATTTGAACTCTGAGTCAAACAGAAATTGAGGCTGTGCTTCCTGATAAATGTGGAAAATGTTTCTGTATGTTCACTGTCCAACTTTCGTATGTAAGGCTAACTCATGTGAACGGCAGACAAAGGAATCCAAGGAGTCCAATCTCATCTAAAAGTTGCACATTTACACATTTAGAACAAAAAAAAAAGTGTAAATACAGACCTGTAAAAGTGCAATATCTTCCTGTAGTTTGGAGATAAGTGATTCCTTTTCTGCCAGCAGCTGTCGTAGCTCCTCCCTCTCATCTGAGCCTTTGTCCAATGACTGCTCCCCATCTCCTGGCGCTTCGTTCTCACTGGCCTGCAGCTTCTCCTCCGCCATGGCGATGTGGGCGAGCAGCTCCTGGTTCTCGGCGCGGATCCGGTCGTTGGCGGCCTTCATTTGAGCCAGGTCGCCCTGCAGGGCCTGGGTGTCAGCGAGCACCTCGTCCAGGCTGCCCTGCAGCAGAGTCCTCTCCCTGCCCAGCTCCTCCACCCGAGCCCGCAGCTCCGCCCCCTGCTGGTCGCTCTGCTCCTTCGCCTGCTCCACCTCCTCCGTCAGCTGCGCCACCCTCTCCTGGCTCTGCAGCAGCAGGGTCTGCTTCTCCTGCAGCGCGGCGGCCACGAGGCTCTCCACCAGGGAGGCGACGTCGCCGGCCTCCTTCTCTCCGCCCCCCTGACTGTCGCTGGCCTCCTTCTCTCCGCCACCCTGCCCTCCCAGCAGCTCCAGGATGCGCTCCTGCACCTCGTGCAGACGCCCGCGCGCCGCCTCCGCGTCCGTCCTCAGCTCGTCCCGCTCGTCCGAAACGCTCCTCAAGCGCTCCTCCAGGCCGGCGCTCTCCTTGCCGGAGCTCGCGGCCTCCTCCCGCAGGAGCTCGTCTCTCCCCCTCAGCTCGGCCACCTCCTCCCTCAGGGCCTGCAGCTCGGAGGCCTGCTGCTCCCTGTCCGCGGCCGCCTCCTCCAGCATGCCCTCCGTCCGCAGGCCGGACTGCTCCCTCTCCTCCAGGGCGGCGGCCGACTGCTCCAGCCTCCTCTGCGCCTCCGCGTTCTCCTGGGCCAGGCTGTGGAGGCGCAGCTCCATCATGGAGGTTCTCTCTTCCTCTGCACACCGCTCCTCCCCTGCCCTCTCCACCTCTTCCCGCACCTCCTCCAGCGCCCCCTGCACGGCCTGCTTCTCTGAGGTCAGCGCCGCGACCCTCTCCTCCAGCTCCTGTACGGCGCTCTCCTTCTCCTGCAGCAGGGACAGGATGTCCCTGTTCTTCTCCCGCAGGGCCTCCAGCGAGCTCCTCAGCTCCTCCTCGGCCCGTTGTTCCTGGGCCCGCGCCTCCTCCGCCGCCATCTCCAGGCCTCTGAGTCTCTCCCGGAGGCCGTCGTTCTCGCCGTGGGCGGCCCGCAGCTTCTCCTGCAGCTCCTGGACCGCCGCAGCTCCCTGCTGCACCATGGCGTCGTACTGCTTGACGAACTCACCCGTCCGCTCCCCCAGCTTCGCCTCCAGGCTCCGCAGGATCTCCTTCGTCTCCTCGTACTCTCCCACAGCCGCGTTCCTCTCCGCAAAGAGCCGCTCGCATCTCTCACGGAGCTCGCTGACCTCCTGCGCTATTTTCTCCTTTTCTTCCTGGACCCTGAGGAGGAGGTCCATCTCCTGCTGGGCAATTATCGCACTGGGGAGCTCGTCCAGGGCCTGAATCTCCTCCTGGTGCTGAGCAGAGACCTGGGGCTGCTCCGAGCTCTTCGCTACCAAACCGTCACCATCCTCTCTGAACATCTGCAGTTCGTTGACCTTGAACTCAAGCTCCTCCTTCTCCAGTTGGAAATCCTCCCTGGCTTGCAGCAGCTCCGCCTCCAGCTCTGACTTCACATTGCCCAGGTATGTCAGCTCCTCCTGCAGCATGGAATTCTGGGACTGCAGGTCCTCCAGCACCAGCCTCAGCCGCCCCGCCTCGTCATCCCGGTCCTCCGAGTCGGAGGCCTCTGTCTCCCCGACCCCTGCCCCGCCCCTGCCACCCCCCGCCCGGCCCGAGTCCTCCTCTTCCTCCTGCACGTCCTGCAGGAAGCCGTCTTTCAGAGAGAGCTGCTCCGACAGCTCGTCCTGCAGCAGGAGCAGTCGATCTCTCTCCATCTCAAAATCTGCTGCAGACGCCTCCAGCTGCTCCGTCAGCTCCCGCACCTCCTCCTCGTGAGCGCTCCTCACTCTCACTGCCTCCTCCTGTAGGATCTGCGCCTCCTCCTGTGACTCTCGGAGCCGCTCCTCCTCGGCTCTCCTATCCTCCTCGGCGGTCTCCAGCTCACGCCGCAGACCGGACAGCTGGTCCTCGTAACTACGCCGAACCGACTCCAGCCGCACCTCGAGCTCCCTCTCCATCTCCTGCTGCCGGAGCTCATCCCCCTGCTCCTTCTCCTCTTTCTCCTTCAGAAGCAGCTGCAGCGTCTCCACCTTCTCCTTGTACTTGGCATGGGACATGCTCATGGTCTGTTTCAGGTCCTCCATTTCTCTCTGGTGATTTGTGCTGGACTGTTCCAACTGCTCCCGAAGCCTGGTAAGCTCATCCAGTGTATCCTTACAGGAATCAACAAAGGTTGTTTAGAATAAATGTCTTAAAAAACGAATGATCGGTTTACTGTCGTACAAGATGTAACTGCATGCATTCTGTGTTCTTTGACATTTGGTTGGAATGTGGAAAAACCTATTTGCACAGTCAATTTTGAAATTTTAATGAAGACTTGGTGCTGAATTTTTGGGAAGGTGAAGAGAGACTATGTTCAAAGGCAGGGCTTGGTGAACAGGAACTCCCTCCAGTTTCACCCTGATCTGGTCTTACCTGAGCCTGCTGTTTGGCCTTTTCGTTTTCTTTCCGCAGTAAGACGAGATTCTGCTGCGTTTCGGCCTTTTCCAGTAATACAGCATCCATCCTCTCTGTCAGCTCCTGATTTAATGCAACACACCATAAATATTATTTTCAAAACATATACACCACAAACACAATTCTCAAAATATATAAATCACAAGTATTATTGTCTATACCACAAACATTATTCTCACAAGCATTCTTCTCAAAATATACACACCACAAAACCTATTATCAAAATATATACATCATAAGCGTAATTTCGTACTGGCGTAATGTATTCAACACAAACATTATTCTCAAAATATATACAACACAAACATTATTTTCAAAATATTACATCAAACTTCATTCTCAAAACATTGTATCGCCTATAACACAAATGTTACTCTCAGAATATTGTTAAAGACTGTAAAATTACTCACAAAATATTATACAAAATGCAAACATGTTTCTCAAAATATCATTAACCCATACACTACAAAATTAAGTTATATGAATTTGGAACGGAGATCATATTAATTTTAAATGTACAATTGCTTTTTACTTTAAAAATAAAGCCAACTGATCCATTTCCTTCAGTTTGTAAAAAGAATGAAGAGAGACAGATGTCTGAACTACTCCCCACTGGGGCTTCAGACATACGTCGGAGAAAGATGCAGCCTTAATGGTGGGTATCTTCTCACCAAATCCGGCGAGGTGCAACAGTTCAATGCATTCTATTCATTTTCTATGGAGAGGATGCGATGCAATTGTGTGGTGTATTATGGGATGGATGCGGCGCGGTGAATGTGTGTTACGTTCGCCGGTTTTGAATTTGCATAGTTTCCAAAAAATACTCTATGCAAATGAATGTGTCCGCCGCAGCTCGCCTGGCTCGCAAAAAGTAGGCTTTTCTTGATCAAATATGAATCAGGATTGAGCAACTGCATAGCCTATTTCTCGCCTCAAATGTTTCTAGAAACATATTTTAGTGGACTGTTTAGGTGGAATGAAGGAAAGTTTATGAACAGGCCGCCACGTTGTTCTGGTTTGAAAACGGAGGCGAAACCAAGGACCGCAATACGTCTAACCAATCAGGTGCCGTTAATGTTCCCTGGTAGGCTACTGAACCAGTCTGCATTATTTACATAGCACCACCCATCAAACGCACAGTTTTGGGGTACGGCGCGTCCCCATGCCTCGTCGCCGGATTTGGCGAGAACCCACCATAACAGGCAGACTTGCAGGTATCTGATGGACCAGCAGGGACCGCTGGTGAGCGATGAGGCGCTTTCATCGCAGTTTAACTGAAACAGCGTCCCTGGGTGACACTAGAGCCGGTTGTGCGTCGCCCTGCGGGGTTGCCAGCCTCAGTCCACACTGGCACAGTCCAAATTCGATACCACACCATGGGGCCCTTCCATGCACTTAGAGCAGTGACTTAACAGGATGAGCCACCCAGCAGAACCAGCAACAAAAAAATAACAAATAAAATAAATATAAATAAACTTTATATAGCAATAATAGAGGATACAGTCTGTATTAATATTCAAATAAGGTTTTATAAATCTACCCCCTGGTGAGTAAAATAGCTGACCCTGTGCATAGCCCGGTATGAATTCAGGTTATAGACTACTCCATTTCCATTTGGCGGTGCGAGATGACAGCAGAGTCTGACTGCTGAACATACATCACCGCAAACCACCCCTGACAGGGAAAACAACATCTAAATCAGCGGGTCTATATCACGTCAGCCACACATCCCCTCGCTCTGATGTATAATCAGAGTGCTGCATAGCAACAAGCTGTCAGTGAATACGTAATACACAGTCAGATTTATCGTTCTCACAGGAGGGAGGGTAAGTCATTTTAATTACTGTGAATGTCCAACACAATCTCTGTAAAGGGAGGTGTAAAGAACATGGGGCCCATGCACTGTGCTTTAGCCCAGCAAAGGGAAAGAGCAGATGCTGCAGGATAGACATTAATATGTAAACATAATGTCAATTGCAAATAGAAAATCTTTTATATAAACAGAGACTGTACACACAATTTTCTCCACACATTTTTGAGGTGGTGGTGCTTTATTATAAACAAATACTGCACCTAAAATCCTTCTTTTGGGTTTAGCCCCATGGTCAAATCTCATCTGTTCATTCCAAGGTGAATTGGAGTTCTTGGTATGTGATTTCCTTGAGAAGCTCTTTTAATTATTTTTTTCAAAATATTTTTTGGGCTTTTTAGCATTATTGCACAGCACAGTTTAGAGAGACAGGAAGAATGGGGAGGGAGAGAGGGTGGGAGGGAGGGAGAGAGGGTGGGAGGGAGGGAGAGACATGCGACAGAAGTCACACGGGCAGATTCAAACCGCTGACGTCACGGCTCGCAATGAGCATGTGGACGGTGCTCTAGAGGCTACGCCACCGAGACACTCCAGAAACTCATTTTTTTCCCCCAGATCAGAAAGGGTTTGTTCCATTGTGGCTGCGCAGTAGAAAATGTGGACTGAAAATGACTGTACACAGACATTTACCTGAAAATTAGGCAAGGTAATTTAAAAATAAAATATGAAAAAATAAATAAATAACTAAATAAATACTAAATAAAAAGTCACTGGAAAGATAAATATATTAATGATAATAGTCCTTCCAGCACCACTCTCTTCCATGACCTCTTCACTCGCTAAAATGTAAAACGTTTCTACACACTCTGAGGAAACTTTGACTTCAGAGGTAGGGCTATAGATTATGTCCCCTGCTGTTTGAGGCATGAAATGCATTTATGTTGTAATAGGCACCCACACATACAATTACATCTTTTTTCCTTTTATGTTGTTGCTATTGTATTGATTTGCAAACCTACCCATCGTCAGGGTACCCTCAAGACACACTGATAGATTAAATTAAATTTCATTTGTCAGCTTGTCTCATGCCCAGAACCTTCATTGAAGTGTCCCCCAAGGCTCTGTTCTTGGCCCCCTTATCTTTTCAGACATGTAGACTCATTCAACACAAAATCGGAAGAATCCGCCCCTTCCTCACCACCTACTCTACACAACTCCAAGTCCAGGCCCTATTACTCTCAGGGCTGGGCTACTGTAATTGTCGGTCTTCCTGTTTGCACCACTAAACCTCTGCAGCTACAGAATGTAGCCACTCAACTTGTCAACAATCTTTCCAAGGATGCTCATGTCACACCCATCCTCATCTCACTCCACTAGCTACCTGTTATAGCTTGCATCAGGTTTAAAACCTCTGTACTAGCCTACAGGACAGTGAATGGAACAGCTCCACCAATTCATTTGTAGTTTTTTACATTACATTACATTACAGTAATTTAGCAGACGCTTTTATCCAAAGCGACATACAATAAGTGCATACAGAAAGGTCATCGAAGTCACTACAGAACAGATAAGACAAAGCACATCCTTCCCATAACGTAGCAGCTATCCCTAGTAATGAACGTTGAATGTAGTTCACAGTAAGCTGTGGGTAAATCAGCTATACTACACTTCTATTCTAAATACTATTATAAACTATAACAAACAGACAGGAAAACACAGGAAACTAGTACCATGAGGTCCTAGGTTAGAATATCAGTCAAGGTGGAGTCTGAAGAGGTGTGTCTTCAGGCCACACAGGTCTTTTTATGCACACATGAAACATTATACAGGGGAAGATCCCTACATTCCACACTATCATAGCGATTGGCTTTCCCCTTGTAGTTGCATTGTTGCCTATTTGTACTGACGCCCCAGCGGTGGAATTAACTTCCCAAACTGGTTAGGACAGCAGAATCATTGGCGATCATCCGACACAGACTGAAGACCTACCTCTTGAGACTGCATCTTGTTTTGTTTCCTATCACCACCCTGGAGCACTCCTTTTTGTACTAATTCAGGTTACAGTATTTCTATGGGTTTAGCTTATATTTGTATGGTTTTAGGTTTCTTAAAGCTTTTAGGGCTTGTTATGGATGTAAACGATATGTAGCCTATTTAGATTATTATTTTGTTTCTTTAGTTCTTGGTTAGTAAAGTTACCTTGCACTAGTGCTTCAGTGATATTGCATCCCGCTGGTCTGGTAATACTGTGAGACAGGCATGTTACTATTGCTCACATTTATCAGGTGAATGTACTTATGTTTGTCCTCTATTGTAAGTTGCTCTGGATAAGAGTACCTGCTAAAAAAATGCAATGGAATGTCGTGTGAAGAACAGGCCATTCCACCAATCTAGGTTCAACATCTGATCACAGCCTGAAACACCTCAACAACTATGGGAAAGTATGTTTTTGTTTATTGTCCGGGCGTGTCTGAAAGAAACTGGAATTTGGCACACAGGTCTTGCCAGAGACACCCCAGATGTATAAGCTTTAGCCAAAACAACACAACCTACCTGAATAATAGAGTCATCTGCGCTGCTGTTTGGTTTAGCTTTGAGTGCATCCACTTCCTTTTCCAGATCTAGGAAAGCACAGGGCACCAGCTGTTACACATGTATCCCTTACAACCCACATTTTCCTTATATAAATGACCAAATATACAGGGTTCTCACATAATGAAACCAATATTATCATAACGTCACTGATAACATCAAGATTATTTCTCACGTCTGTATTTTTAGTGACTGCCTTGAAATGCAGGTGGGTATTATATTTTACCTGCATATTTTGATTTCATCTTCTGCAAAACAGCCATTTGTTTCTTGGCAAACTTTATCAGGTCCTCTTTTGACAAGGTGTCCAGCTGAGATATGAAGAAAGGAGAGTATGCTATTACATTTTATACAGATTATATCTATCAAACAAATATTTTGTTACAAAAATACATAATATTAAGTAGGAGAGGGAAGGAGGTCAGGTGAATTCGAAAAGTGTTAAACTAGTCCATAGAACACACAAAAACCAAATATGCTCCGGATTACTCTGACTAGATGCAGGTTATCTTACCTGCTTCAAATAATAACCAAAACAGCTAAAACTATTTTGAATTTGGTTAGGGTTAGGGTTAGGGTATATCCCTGATCACATTCTTCCTTTCTTACAATGGTCTACAGGTCCTGACTGCCAAAAAAAACAACACTTCAGAAGGAGGAGGCCTATGTTGAAGCTGTTGTCGTAGTTTCTGTTCCGCCCTGCAGAAACAGGTGCTTGGGGCGGGTCACAGTGGCTGCACACGTCTGTACCTTGGACTTTCCGGCTCCAGGGCCCGGAGATGAGGTCACAAGCTCTGGGTTTGTCTCCTGCAGCAAGGACAATAAAGAACTCAGCCATCACAGCATTAACACAAGGAGACACACACCTGGAGAGCTGACGTGGAAGTCAGGGCAATGTAGCTTTCTGACAGACTGGTCCGTCTGGTTAAAGGCACTTGGCCACAGACCTGAAGGCAGGTATGCTCTAGTTGTACAGTACACTGGCCTCTGCATTGTTCCTCAGCAGTACACTGCATCATGTTACTCAGCCTCACCCGGTGTCATGTTACTCACATTCACCGATGCACAAAAGCAATGTGTGACATGTAAAGGGTAGGAATCCCCTTAAGGGAGCAAATGACGTAGCAACACCTGTCATGTATATTTTTACTTGCTAGCTAATTATTGCAATCGAGAATTATAATTTGTATGTATACGTCATATACTGTATAACTCTTTGTTGAACTTTTATTTCAAGAACATTGGGAAATAATGTCTGTCAAGTTTGTACGTTCCTTTTACACCAGTGCCATAGTTAGCCCCACAGCTTAAACATATTTTAACCAGCAGACAACACAAAGGCAATAACGTTACAGTATCGTCTAGGATAGCTGCCAGGCTAAGTAGAATAACATGCTAGTTTGTTTCTAAGCATAACTTACATGATCACCTACATATTGTCAACCTCATTACTTAGCTAGCTGTATGTTACCCAGAAGCACACTACGTCATTCCATCACTAATGCTTTACTGTATGGCTATACTAAGCAGTACGTAGCGGAAATACCAAGCTGCTCAAATCAAGAGTGCGTATAAAATAGCATCGACGAAATGAATTACACTAATTACAGTATTTCTTGGCATGTAGGTTACTGAGTTACAGATATTGCTTTCCAGCTAAGAGTATGCTGGCTACCCGCTCGGCCTTGTGAGTAAGCAGACCCTGTGGCACATGTCAACACCTAAATGCAGTCACACCTAAATTGCAACTTACCTCCATCTTGGTCAAGAACGTGTAGTTCACAGTTTAAATGGTTAGCTAATCTATGTGTACCGTGAAATAATTCACTAAAACATCGGATCTCGCCTCGCTTACAGTACTAGGCTAGTTAGCGAGCGAGAAGCCTTGCCATCTAAATATGTGCATCCACTGAACTCGAACTCCACTACGATGTTTGCATCCCAAGTTGCTTCTATTTGCTTCCGCCTTCGTGCGCTGTGTCAACATCAACGTCACAGCAACGTCATCACACGTTTCAGGAAGTAGCTGTTACCACGGTTACCTACTGTCGCAGACCTTCGCAAAATGAATAAGAAATAAAGAACAAACTGAAAATAAGTAACGTTAGCTAACCTAAGTTATAATAAAAAAAACTAACTTAAGTGGGGTGAGTGCTAGGATAACCAGCTACTTAACGTTAACAAGATACGATGCACATGGTGACGTGTTTCATTGCATAAGGAAACGTAAAATTTAACAAAGATCTGTAGCTAACTTAGGCTGTGTCCGAATCAGAGCGCTGTTCCCTGTCCCCTGTCCACTCAGACCCCTGTCTACTATGTGCCCTGTCCCCTCACATTGCAAGCAGTGTGCGAAAGAAATCCCGCAAAACTCTTTCCAAACTAGTGAGGAAGTAGTTCGTAATATCTTTTTTAATTTTTAAATTTTTATTGAGAATATCAATCAGTTAACATATGGCAATTGTTACAAAGTGTAGACTATGAATGAAGATAGAATTAACAAAAATAAAAAAAGTATTTCGTAATATGACCCACTCTTGTAACATAGATATGCATATACGCTCTACGTCTTTTACGTTTTTACTTCCGAGTGACTTACTGAAATTGTCGGGTGAGTGCACAGTTCTGCAGATGAGTGTGCTCCTGAATTCCCTCAACAAAACCCCGGAAATAAGGGGTTCATCCTGGTATTTTAAGTGCCCCATTTGTGAGAAAAAGTCAAAAGCTTTTTGACGAAGTGGACTCAAATATGCGTACTCAAAAGGGTGTAGGGCTCTGATTCGGACACAGCCCCTGTTACCTGTGCATTTGTAACTCTAGCAATTAGTCTTAGCGCATCTAACGTTAACGTTAGCTTGCTTTTTTTTTTTTTTTACCGCTTCTGTTCCTGGGAATGGCACTTAACTTGTACGTATTGGTGTATTATAGCCGATAGCCTATATTAAAAACAGTTATTTAACTTGTATTAACTTTAAAATCCGCAGGGGAGACATGAATGTTTGCTGCCATTTGTTACAAGGGAATTTAACTTAAAGTTTGCTAACTTATTCAGATGAGCTTTAAAAGTATCAAAATATGAATATGTTAACGTAGGCCTACAGTAGTTTTTTAAGCACACATGTTGAAACAACAGTTCACAGCAGAAGTAGGCTATGTCCATGTTCAGTGGTATACGTAACTTGTCTTCTCTGTTTGAAATGCTGTTAACAGACTAACGTTATGTGTAAAGTTGTTGCATAAACATAGCCTAAGACATAAGTAACAACATATTTAAGTCCACCCATGCAACGCATTTTTTATCATAAATTTGAACACTGACGTTACTGAAAACACTTGAATATCCATTGAAATTATTTAGCCTATCCTATTTTGTATAGCTATTCATTAAAATGATATTGTTTTGGAAGGGACTCGTTTAAGAATAAAGAAAGATCACTGGAAACACAATAGCGGTAGCATTAGATGGGGGTAATGTAACAGAGAGGATTTAACATTTAAATTGATTAACTTTGTAAGAGGCAATTTATCTAACGTTATGGGTTCTGTAAGCTTCATTTGTTATCACTATCAGAAGTTGATGAATGGCCTGCGCTCTGTGCCTTGAATTTTTTTTAATGACGCATCGGTGAAATAAGATTGTCGTGATAATGGCAATGAGTGCATGACATTGAAGCGTATTGACTAGGCTACAATAAGAGTTTATATACAGTCAAGCCGGAAAGTCTGCACACCCCTTTCACCTTCTCCACGTTTTATTACGTTACAGACTCATACTACAATAGATTGAGTTCATTTTTTGCCTCAAACATCTACACACAATAGCCAATAATGACGAAGTGAAAACAGGTTTTTAGAAAATTTTATTTTACTGACAAAAATAGGTTATTTAGGGGTTACATATCTGTACACACCCTTAGCTTAATACTTGGTTGCTGCACCTTTGGCAGCGATTACAGCTTCAAGGCGTCTTGGGAAAGAAGCTACGAGCTTGGCACACTTGTTTCTGGACATTTTTGCCCATTCCTCTTGGCATATCCTTGCAAGCTCCGTCAGGTTGGATGGGGAGCGTTGGTACACAGCCATTTTCAGCTCTTTCCACAGATGTTCAATTGGATTCAGGTCTGGGCTCTGGCTGGGCCACTCAAGGACATGCACAGACTTTCTCCGAAGCCACTCCTTTGTTCTCTTGGCTGTGTGCTTCGGGTCGTTGTCATGTTGGAAGGTAAACCTTCGCCCCAGTCTGAGGTCCAGAGCAGGTTTTCTTCAAGGATCTCGGTGTACTTAGCTGCATTCATCTTTCCCTCTATCAGGACTAGTCGCCCCGTTCCCGCTGCTGAAAAACATCCCCACATCATGATGCTGCCACCGCCATGCTTCACTGTAGGGATGGTATTAGCCAGGTGATGAGCGGTGCCTGGTTTCCTCCAGACGTGACGCTTGATATTCAGGCCGAAAAGTTACATTTTGGTTTCATCAGACCAGAGAATCTTGATTCTCATGGTTTGAGAGTCCTCTAGGTGCCTTTTGGCAAACTTCAAGCGGGCTGTGATGTGCCTTTTACTAAGGAGGGGCTTCCGTCGGGCCACTCTACCATAAAGGCCTGATTGGTGGAGTACTGCCTGGATGGTTGATCTTCTGAAAGGTTCTCCCATCTCCACAAGGATACGCTGGAGCTCTGTCAGAGTGACCCTCGGGTTCCTGCTCACCTCCCTGGCTAAGGCTCGTCTTCTCCAATTGCTCAGTTTGGCCGGGCGGCCAGGTCTAGGAAGATTCTTGGTGGTTCCAAACTTCTTCCATTTACGAATGATGGTGGCCACTGTGCTCTTTGGGACCTGTAAAGCTGCAGAGATTTTTCCGTACCCTTCTCCAGATCTATGCCTTGACACAATCCTGTTTCTGAGGTCTGCATATAATTCCTTTGACCCCATGGCTTGGAGTTTGCTCTGACATGCACTGTCAACTGTGGGACCTTATATAGGCAGGTGTTGACAATCCCCAATCATGTCCAATCAATTGAATTTATCACAGGTGGACTCCAATTAAGTTGTATAAACATCTCAAGCAGTATCAGTGGAAACAAAATGCACCTCAGCTCATTTTTGGGTGTCATATCACTTGTGTACATATGATATTTTACATTTACATTTTTAATAAATTAACAAATGTCTAAAAACCTGTTTTCACTTTGTCATTATGGGCTATTTTGTGTAGAATTTTGAGACAAAAAATGAACTCAATCTATTGTAGAATATGTCTGTAACGTAATAAAACGTGGAGAAGGTGAAAGGGGTGTGCAGACTTTCCGGCTTGACTGTATATATATATATATATATAAAATACAGTGCCCTCCACTATTATTGGCACTCCTGGTAAAGATTAGTAAAAAAGGGTTATAAAGATTTCACCGTTTGGTGAATTAGCTTGTCACACTGAAAAAATGAGAAAAATCCAACCTTTAATTGAAGTAAATTTATTATGAGGAAAAAAAAAAACCCTCATCAAGAAATTATTATTTTTAACAAAACCACGTGTGCCACAATTATTGGCACCCCTGCAGTTATATATAGAATAAAGTAATAATTTTTAATATTTGGTCACATATCCTTTGCATGCCATGACTTCCTGATGTCTGTGACCCAACAACATCAAAAGACTTTTGATATCTTTTTTTTTTTTTTTACTCTTACAAGCGATACTATAACGTCTCTGCATTTGAATGGATCTCTATGGGAATTGGGGGGTGGGTCTAGATTTAGCTGTAAATTACGCTGGAACAGTATGGAACACATGGTTGGCTAAATGGCTCTAAGTCATCAAGGGTCTGACGTATCAAACAAGCCTTAAACCATCACTCTGCTGCCAGAAATACAGTAGATATGGATGGATAACTTGAAGGGTTTCTTCTCCTGACTTATTTTTTCATAGAGTTCAATAGGAAAATTTGTCAGGAGAAACAACCCTTAAAGTGATCCATCCATATCTACTGCATATCTGGCAGCAGAGTGATGGTTTGAGGCTCGTTTGATACCTCAGACCCTTGATGACTTGCAGCCATTTTACCAACCATGTATTCCATACTGTTCCAGCATAATTTACAGCTAAATCTAGTCCCACCAAATCTAGTCCCACCAATCTAGTCCCACCAAATGCAGGGGTGCCAATAATTGTGGCACACGTGGTTTTGTTAAAAATAATTATTTCTTGATGAGGGATTTTTTTTTTCCTCATAATAAATTTACTTCAATTAAAGGTTGGATTTTTCTCATTTTTTCAGTGTGAGATTAAGCCAATGACCCTTATGACCCTTTTTACTCATCTTTACCAGGGGTGCCAATAATAGTGGAGGGCACTGTATATTCTATATATATATAGAGTTGCATTTGCATTTTAACATATAGTCTGGTAGACAAATGATGCACGGAAAACGAAATGTGCTGTAGCATAAATGATTACTGAGTAGAGAGGGAGACGGACTGTTCATGATTTTTTCCCCGGGCAAGAGAGATTTAATGTCTAGGTCCTATGAGTGAATGCATGAGTGGGTAAGTGACAGTGCTTTATTGCCGTCGTCCTTTTCCTGGGAGTTAACGTGATCAGTCGGCTGGTTCAGCCACTGCAGTCGGGGTGGTGGAGGCAGCAGACACGCAAAATGGAGGGAAATTCACAATCCGAGGGAAGGGAACATTGACGACCCCATTTTTAAAAAGAATCAGCTGTGGATCAGCTGTTGCACTCGGCTATAAACAGAAGCAGCGCCGCCAAACATGATTTCTCTGAAGATACAGTATGCAAAACCTGCACAGGGTTCCCTGTAATGTCACCCAAATTACTGTTTATTTCCGTTGCCAGAATGACACTTCTAGCACATATACGAACGTGAACAAAGTGGATTCTGTCAATACAAACAATAACTAGTCCTCTTACGTATTTTTTTTTGTGTAATTAAATTATTTATAAAAGTATTATTTTCTTCAGTGTTGTTAGCAAGCCACCAGAAAAGACTATCAAAATGTCGGCAGGTCGGTTTGTTTACCATAGATATATACTACCAGGAACGCATGCTTCCATGGAAATTTGGAGCAATTAGTGGTTTCTGACGCATCGGCGCATTAACGCTGTTTCTGGCGTAAGAAAACCGGATCTACGTTCCAAATAAAATACGAAAAAGCCAGGAAAGGGCCATTTAATTTTCTAAAGAAAATACGTAAGCGGGCTGGTTATTGTTTGTATTGACAGAATCCGCTTCATTCGCATTCATATACATGCTCGAAGTGTCATTTTGAGACAGTTTTAGCTGCCCTATAGAAGTGAATGGAGAGCGACAAATACCCTATTCTGGATTATCACCCCAGGGGAGCACAGAGCAATTTACGTAGAAACATATTTTGCCACCATTTGGACTCATATCATGACAAAGTAACTACACAACCCAAAGTTCTACCAAAATTCAGTTGTGCTTTAAAGGTTGTATCAGCGATTTTGGGTGGAAACATAAATGATCACATTCATCTGATTTTTCCTCACGATCCGCTAGCTGCCCGCCCCATAAGCAGGCCGTCAAAAAACCGCGTCTCTGTAGGCATATATATATATTTATAAATAATTTGGAACAAATTGTAGATTTTACTTTTCACACTGACATTGTAGAATTGTTTGTGTTGAATACCAGCAAAAAAGCCTGATTAAATAATTTTTTATCAAATGTTCGTACACAGCAAAATATGAAAAAGTCTGAAGGGGGCTGAATACTTTTTCAACCCACTGTATGTAATGGCTTCTTTTAATGAATTGAAGTTGACAATATCTCAATTCACTTCTGACCCATATCTCTTCCAGAAAGAAAGGCTAAAG
Organism: Synaphobranchus kaupii; assembly: GCA_029718625.1. NCBI lineage: Eukaryota > Metazoa > Chordata > Actinopteri > Anguilliformes > Synaphobranchidae > Synaphobranchus > Synaphobranchus kaupii. The sequence continues at coordinate 61,788,901 of CM056384.1, read as the reverse complement.
GAGTAAACGATTATAGGCTGTCAGAAACTGACAAAGTTAAACGTTTGCCAAGAAAAAGGTCAATACATCAACTCCACTTGTCTGACTCCAAAATCTTGGCAGCACACGTAAAAAAAAAACCTTTGCTTTTTATCTCAGCTGATGGCCCCTTGATGTTGCATCAAGATAACATGAAGATAACAAGAGACGGCTTGCTCGGGAATGCACAGTCTGTGGGGTTATTGAGTATACAGTATTTCCTGTGGAAGATCCATTTAGCTAGCCAGCTACTGGAACAAAATAACCCAGCCCTGATTATTATGACCCTGACCATTTCACCTGAACTTCATGCTACTCAGATGCCAGACAGTCTCAAACAAGCAAAATAACCAAACGGAGGGTTCAGATTTATTCCCGCATTACCATGGCTGACACCTGCCACGGTGACCATGAAACAGGGGATTCCACTTTCTCTTATTACCTGACTGATACTTGCAACAGTGAACATGTAATATGCACGTCCAAACTGGTGTTTTTTAATGTCAGGAGTGATTCATGTAAAACTAGGCTAAGACTCAATCTTACAGAAAGGCTCTTTGTTCAAGCTAGAGCTACAAATGCCATACAAGTACAGTATGAGAGAATATTAAGGATAGGACTTCTCTGGTGACTCGTGCAGTGAAGGCACGCGGCACAAAAATAATATATATTTCAATTGTTATATTTTATCACTTGTTCAAACAAAGGACACGTGCATTGCGGTTAGATGGTCTGCTTATATGAACACGCAGACACAAAGACAGTAAACGGCACTGGACATGAGGCCAGACACAAAGACAGTAAATGGCACTGGACATGAGGCCCAGACTGCAATGAAGTGTTGACCTGGCTGTTTGGGTATTCTCCTCGCACGGGGCTTTATCTGTTGAATATTGAGCGCGTCTGTTTTGACATCAGCCGGAGGAGGCCCTGACAGATCCTCCTTAGCCGCGCGCTCTTATTTTGACACGCTTGAGCTCTGCCGTCGTGCTCGGCTGCTTGGATCCCGCCCGGGGTCCAGGGACTGCGGCAGGGGTTGGTCTGCGGAGTCAACTGTTGTCACGACCCGCGAGCTTAGGGTCAAGCGCGCACGTCCATCAGAGGAGGAGCCCTATCTGCAGTCTCTCAGAGAGCTCTGGGTATTCTCGTCCCTGTCCCAGCCCCCATCCCCAGCCCATTCACCCGCCCCCCGCTGTCAGTCAGAGGCAGCTTTTATATGATTCGACTGGTGCCGTGCTGCATTAAAATGCAACAAACTGCCCTCTCTGTCAATCAGTCGGGACAGCTGCTGTTCCTTCCTCCCACTCTGTTTTCAAGTGTGTACCTTGCCTAAACTCATTTCTGCTCTTCTGTCACATTAAAGCTGGGATTGATAAACACGCGGCAGACCGCTCCCGACGGGTTTCCTCTTTTGCCACGGTGTGAATAGCGGTCGCTCCGGACGTAATGGCCGTGGGCGCTCGCTACTGTGTGTCCGCGACAAAAGCCCGGGCTTTGAACGCTCCGACAATAACGGAGCGGAACGCCGCCGAAAGCGCAAGCCAGATTCAGCTGGAAAAGGGGACGTTTATGCATTGAATATATGCAGCAACCCAAGTGCCGAGGAATGTATTGATAAAAGAGAAACAGATTTGTGATCCTCTCAAGGAGAGGCAATGCTGATCGGCTGCACTGTATTACTCTCGTAATTACTCTACTTTTCAAACAAATTCAAAGGACATTCCTTTTTTTTCTTATTTCTGGAGTAAATGACAGAATTGATTTTTTTTTTTAAAGCCATGTTCAATAATCAACCAGTTGCTCATCATTATCAGTGTTGATCAATTAAAAGATGAACAATTTGTGGTGCTAGGATAGAAAAAGAGCTTTTTCCCCCCTTAGAGGTGTCTGGTCTCTCTCAACGCTGCGTGGTACCACATGGGGCAGGCTGTCCAATGGGCTTTCAGCTTCTCAAAGTCCAATCAGTAGCATCTCCCCGCTTCCTTTCATGGGACCGAGGGCTGAGAAACAGCCAGGGACAACTGACCCCCCCCACCTGCCTGACACCCAGGGGTGCAGATAGGCACCCTGCTGGATTAATTATGGGTCACCCCTGACAACCCTCCCCCCACCACCAGCCAATCAGGGCTTGTTGACAGGCCTCTTCCCCCTGCTGATTGATTGTGTCAAATCAGCTGAGCTGCAAAGTGTTCTTTGTTTCCAGACCAGCATACAGTTTACTAAAAAAAGAGAAATCAGCAACCAAAACACATTAATTTCTGATTATTTGTAATAAAAATGCAAACTTCATATTAGTACTTCAGGAGCTGTTTTTGTAGCTCAGAGGTTGAGTTCAAATCCCATGCTGTTCACTGCAGTTGTGCTCTTGGGAGAGGCACTTAAGCTGAATTGCTTCAGTAAGTATCCAGCTATATAAATCGATTGTATGTTAAACGTAAGCTGTGCGAGTCTGTCTGGATGAGGCTGTAAGCTAAACAAATAAATAACGTCCTCATTCTCAGTGGACTGTATTAGCACAGAGAGGTTAAACAAGATCACAGTTCACAGTTTGTTTTTTTTAACTGGGGCAAATTGAAAAATTAAAAAAGAAAAACCTTGAAAAATACAGTATTAATCGAAACGAGACCATTTTTATTTGTTAATAAATGCAAGCGGACGACAGAGGCCGTCTCTTCCGTCCTTCTACAGCAGCTTTTAGCCTCTATGAATCAGTTTCATGCCATTTTAGTAACATTTACTGCGTGTTAAATATTATAAATCACTATGTGTGAGAGACAGAGATGGGGCGCCCCCACCCCCCAGACAGGCTAATGCCATTATCCATGACCTTAAAAAAACACAAGCTCCTGCCTGACATTAAAGATGTGTCACTGGGTACACTTCACCTGAGACTGGTCACCTAGAGGGACTGTTCTTACTCCCTATTAACATTGAAAATGTTAAACTAATTACAAAATGGTTCATGTGTGCCTTTGAGAGTGGACCACATGCTCTTAAAACAATGTGGCAATGCAGAGACAGTTTAATTAAATCTATGCAGTTGGCAGCAATCACACAGACATTAAACAACAGTGAATATTTCATCCTAAGCAGAATGCCGCCCCCCCCCCCCCCCAACCCCAACCCCCACTTTCATAAATATGTAATAAGTCTTGACATTTCAATTCTTCGTTCTGTACTCGGGGAATTGAACCTTTTTGACCGTTTTGTTTGTGACACAATAACAGCTGAAGTTCATCAGAAGTTGCAGGCGGCTCGGGGACTGCTCCTGGGAGAGTTTAGATGATCTTTACATCTGCATTTGATGCCAGGTCTCCTAATCGCTCTCCACCCTTTATGTAAAACAGGGCTCCTCACCACAAACGGATGGTTTGGTCACATACCAAGACAACCATCACTCAGAAAAGAGGGAGACTTACAGTTATGTTGGCTTTAGATGGTTTAGTGACAGTGATAATCTGATATGGTTAAACTTCACCATTTAATTTTATGACAGACTGAGCAATTGTAAGCACGTGAACCAGCTACAGGGACCTCAGCCATTGGTAACAAGAGTCCTGATGATGTGAGTCTGTGGTGCTCATGTAATAAATTTAGCATGTACTCACATACTAAGGAATATACATAGGCAACCCTGCAGGGACGGTTGGGTGGCTCATTTTGCTAAAGCACTGGACCTCTATGGAGATTCTATGCCACAAGAGCACCTCTGGTCTCTGGTAGAGTAGGTGCTTTGCCTGAAATACAAGCATCAGCACACAGTCATCCGGGGCATTGGCTGTGCAGCTCAGCTATGGAATTGAGAGTGAACGGAACATATCAGGAGACGCCTGCGCTCTCCTGAAAGGATGGAAGATGTTTCAGCAATGAGACAGTGCTGCAAACATGATTCTGTATTCTAAATTGGGAGAAAATTAAAATCAGGTGATACAATAATGGTAAACAAATCCCCATATGACAGGAAAGGAATTTGAGGCAACTGTGATGAGATGAATTTATAAATTCAGATTGAGAACTTTCATCAAAGATTCCACGGAACTTCCAGCTGGTACATGGCGAGAATTCACTGCCTAGTCCACCAGCTCTAGAATCGTGCAACACGATGTTTTGAAATGCAGAATTTCTGGAAGTCATGGTGTGCCAAAAGCTAAAGTAAAATCATTCCTGTCCTTGAATGAGCTTTACACCTGATCAAAGTACATGTTTGTGATGAGTTTGAAATTTGAGCATGGCTACCTCTTCATGCAAAACAATGCTATTATTAATGCGCAGGCAATGCATTTTGCACTCCTTCATTATTAAAGCTCCTTTATCTACTGTACAGGGCAATGTAACTCTGCTCTGTGAGGTCACTGGAACAAAAAGGGACAGAGTGGGATTCCGCCCGATGCTTAGATGGGAGGGGCTCTCTCGCGGTACCGTCCTCTCCAAGCACTACTGCAATATTAATGGCCGCTAGCTTACATCTTCTTGGCCAGGGCTCCACTAAGATGCTGAATTACAGGGGAAAACAAATAGTGATTCTGCCTTTGATCTCCCCACAGGCTCCCTCTTCGACCTTATTGTTAAAAGGCACAATATTATCCCTGCAGGCCTGCCAGGAGCCGCCCGGTGCTGTCACAGTCTCTTTTCGGAGAGCGAGACACAGCATGCTACAGTCACCCCCTGCCCCCCCCCCCCCCCCCCCCCTCCCCTCTCTGGGCATTTGGCTGGCTGCGCTTTTGGGTTGATGGAGGACCGGCTGAAGATCTTTGTTCTTGGAAGATGAAAGACAAGCCAACTGCCGTCAACAGTTCTGCTGCGATGCCATTTAAGAAGTGCTCACGTAAGCGTAAATTCCATGCACTGCACTGATGGAGTTCAATGGCCCACTAGAAGCTTGAGGGTTTGAACAGATGCAGTACAGAATATTCTCTGGTCAGAATATGCTCTGGTGCAACAACTTATATAGCATATTTTACAAAGGATTTGTCACAATGCACTTTATAGCACACCCTGGCGTAAAAACCCCCTACAAAGGCGACAATTGCAAAGAAAAAAATCCATAGTTGGCATGTAGGAGGAAACCTTTGACTCAACAGGGGGAGCCCATCCTTCTCTGGCTGGCTCAGGGTGTGGATTGATCGGGACCAACATTGTCAATATTTCAGTTTAGAAGTGGATATATGAAGCATTCGGTGGTGGTGGTCCTGGGGTGGGGTAGGGTGGGGTGGTAGGCTGGAGCAGAGGCCCCGGTGGTAGACCACAGGGCAGGCTCAGAAGCAGCTCGGGACTCTGGGCAGGTGCAGGGCAGGGAAGACCTATGTATAGCAGACAGAGAGACAGAATGGGCATGGAAATATGTAACCTTGCCAGGAGTTTCCAATGGCAGCGTCACCATAGATATAGAACCATAGATGTGACATACGTACGTCATAGTTTATTGGCACAATTTTTGAGACCATACCCAGGTAAGATGGTGGCCAGTAACAACGGTTCCATATCTAAGAGCGAATCATCAGCTACCTGGCTTCTGAGACCCGATTATGACATCACAGTGGGTTAGAAAGTACATGGCACTTTTTCCATAGGTTCCTATTATAGCTGCACCCAGGTAAGATGGCTGCCAAATTATTCCATTTCAGAATTCCAAATGACTATTCCAGTACATGATATGTCACATCTATGGTTCTATATCTATGAGCTTAACTACTAGAACAGAGACAGAGAATTTCACTGCTGCCTTATTCAAAGTGCCTTCATTAGGGAGGTGTACCTGTAGAAATGCACCTTTCACAAGAGCCTGTCTAAGGAAAAAGACAATGCCAACAGCAGCTAACAGCTGCCTAATTATCGACCACAATTAGCCAATGTCCATAGTGTGACCATCAAGATGTGCTGAATGTCAAAGGAAGAGGGCCAGGCAGCCGGGGCTATGCTAAATGAAGCAGGAGGCACGGCTCAGGCTGTTACGCGGCAGAAGTGAAGTACGCATGGCTAATGCCGCGGCGCGCCGCCGGGCTCGTTTTGCGCTCTGACAGGGTGTTTTTGTCACTGGCAGGCCGTACACTTGCGGCGTAACAGTATTTGATGACCGCGGGAGGGATGTTTTGAGGCTGACAGGCGCAGGTAAAAATAGTGCGCTGGCACCAGGCTCTTCATTAACCAGCCCCGCAGAACCTGCGTCCCTCTACATCCATCACCTGGCCCTTATTAGGGAAAACACCGCCTGGGCTCATCCCTCTCCTCTCCTCTCCCTCTACTCTCCTCTCCTCTCCCTCTACTCTCCTCTCCTCTCCTCTTACTCTCTTCCCTTCCTCTCCTCTCCACCAAGAGTGTGTTGGATTCTAACACTATTAGTAGTAGTATTAGTAATAGTAATATTCGTACCATTAGTAATATTAGTAGTAGCAATAGTAATAGTAGTAGTAGCAGTAATAGTACTCATAGTAGTAGTAGTATTGGTAGTGGTACCGGTGGTGGAAGCAGAAAGGTCCTTTGTGAATGATCTGTGGCCAGCTGTGATCAAATTAGAGCTGAGACAGGGAAGGCACAAATAAATACATTAATGGCGATTCCTTATTTACGTGCGGAGATAATGACACGCACAGAATCGGTTCTGTGTAAAAGAGGGAGAGCATCTTAACGTAGGCATGTCTCTCGGGGCACCGGTGTTTTTTGTGCCCGAGTCTTGAGAAGGATCAATCACCTCTCGCATCAACGGCAAGTCACATAAATCCTTCTCTAACAAAACTTGGCCCTTCGGTGTTTTAGGACGCGTATCAGTTACCTTATCGCCAAGGCTTCCAGACGGACGTCTCGTTCTCACCGGGGGAAGCACACACCCCCCTTAAAGAGCCTGTAAAGGCGCCATGCGTCAAACATTGTGTCAGCGTTTCAAATTCATATCTTTGGTACTGCATCACTCTCGGGGCGAGATTAGATTCTCCTCAAACTCATAACTCAAGCATCCCGGAGCGTCTTCCCCTGTTAGCGCCAGAGAGCTCTCTCCTTTTTGCCGGGGAGCATAAAACACAACGTTTCAACTCAAGTGCGTTCGGAATCACGTTCTATTTTACCGCCTAAAAGTATTTTTTTATGTTGTGGAACACAGACATGAACATAAAGATAAAGATTTTATCCACCTGTCCCCCTTGTCAAATTCAAACTCAACTCTTAGTCATGTACAGTGGGAGAATGGATCAGAGCTGTGCAATATGATTTTATGACATTACGACAGATGCCTGGAATTTTCATGGCAGTTTTTCCATACCGTATATGCGCCAGCAGCCCCTGGATTATTTCAGTCTCATATCTCGATAATAATGTTACCATTTATCAATTAGACGCAATGCACAATGGGTTAAAATATTTCACACGCTACATTTCACAGAGTGAGTGACGCACCCACTTTTTTTTGTATTAATTACACATCTTTTTGTTGCTGAATGTGCTCATTGTCTGTTTCTTTGCAGTGAATGCGGGTGCATTTAAAAATATACCACCATAATTGTACCCTTCATATACAAATTATTGACGGCCTTGGTTTAGTTAATCACATGAAGTAGAGCGCTTGATAATAGATGATTAGGGCCGCTATTATATACGTATGTACACCAGCAGTGATTTACACCGGCATTTTTCTGTGTAGTTATTTATAATATTTAACACACAGTAAATGCTATTAAAATGGCTTGAGACTTATATAACTAGCATGTCTTATCTGTCGTTCTTGCATCATCGAGGACAAGATTGGTCTCGTGAACAGGAAAACAAAATCAGTGTCCTTCCGTAGAGTGTGAGCTAACCTCGACAAGGTGCTCCCATTGATATGACTGCATCTTTTTTAGCTTCCAGTACGAGGACAGACTTCATAAAAGCAGCTGCCGGTTCCAGCAGCGAGCTCCCGCCTCGCCCGCCACGTGATGCGGGATAGCCCCACAAGGTCAAAATGAGTCCACCCATTTTTAGAGTCATGCTGGTAATGCATTACACCGCTATGGTTACGGAGCTGTAGGAACGTGCCTCCTAATCTGTGGTATTCTAAAGCAGACAAGTCAACAGGACCTTGCAGCGGTCAAGCGGACCCCCTCCCAACGGTATGGCACGTCTTTGTCGTTCGTGACAAGGGGACTGACGCTGACGTCACTCGTGATCACGCCATTCATGTTGTCTGGGGTTGGCTGGATGGCTTCCTGGACAGAACGTCATCGCCGGCTCGGCCAGCCGCGTCGGCCCGCCCATCTTTCCATGCCCCTCATTGACGGGTAATGGTAACGGTGGCAGACGTGGGCTGTGTGAAATACAGCCTCCCGAGAACTCTGCCCCCCCCCCCCCCCCCCGGTGGAGGACTCCTCACCTTCACTTAGCCTTTAATCTCCGCTGCTTCACCTTCAATCAGGCCTAATGGATCTTCTGGCAAACGTTCAGCCCCTAGTGCTGCCCGTAAAGAACCTGCTGCAGTCTCCACCCACCCCCAAACCCCACCCCCACACCCACCCCTGCCTCCACATAATGGGAGACACTGCAGAGAAAAACCAAAGGATTTCAAAATGCCCCTTGCATAATTTTTACTGCTACTCTCTTTCTTTCTCGGGTGTTCTCCCCTCCCATAATGCACTCCTTCTTCTTGCCCTGTTGTTCTGATTTTGTCGGAAGACGTAGGACTACTTTAGCGTTTGAGGGTAGAAATATATACTGTACGTGGCATGATGCAGCAGTTTCAAAGAGATCTCCTGCAGAAGGTTTTTTTTTTTTGGTAGCCGGAAACAAAATATCCACCTGACGAATGTGAGCTGTTAAACCAGCTCTCCTTATGCACTCCTTAACAATTGCAAGACAGAAAAGATAGCAACTAAGAAAAATATACAATAAATCTACAATCATCAAATTGGACTGTAAGGGGGACTTTGGTTCTTGGTTAGCATAGTTCAAATGAGTGTTTTAAATTATAGCATATACAGTACACTCACTGGCCTGGGAATATTGGTATATAGCATCTGCTAAATGAATGTAATGCATATGTAATGCATATATACTGTAGGTACTAGTCTTAGAAACACTGTAAGGACCTAAATATATTTCATGGATTAGACCTGCTGCAAAGCACTTAACCTAGCATGTACAGAAGTCATTCATTAGCTATGTATCTAATGACTATTGCTGTAACATGCAGGCTCTATGCTACCAAATATACACAAGTGTATTTTACTGTGAGGATCTGTGTTTAAGGAAAAGGTTTTTTATTCCCACTGTCTATGGAGGATTTAGGGGCCCATATAATGTCCCCAGTCTGTTCTATGATCTCATAAATGATTTATTCCCCTTACATAAATAATTATTGAAACACAATAATTACAAAATTGGTCACACAATAAATAATAAAAATAAAAAAACAACAATTGGACTGAGGTAAATCCGTCAAACGGCTGAAATGAGACAAGGCACTTGGTCAGGTCCTGTCTCTCGAGTGTTATTGTCAACCGCAGAGCGTTTCATATTTGTGTGAGTGAGCAGCAGTGTGGGTGTATGATAACCAGCACATCTGTCTCAGACAGCCATTCATCACAGATCACCTGCATTAGAGATTACACCCGACACATGCTATATGATTCTGCCAGATTTAACTACCGCAAGGATAGAATGGAGCACATTAACACAAGGGGTGCGAGTCGGTTAGGAAACTGCCACTGTGGCGACCGCAAAAAGCGACCATTCATTCTTCCCTATCGTCTCTCCTCCAGTGGACCCTGAAAAAACAAATCATAGCCCAGCATTGAGAAAATGTGTGTGGAAGTTCTCATTTGGAGCGAAACGTAAAACAATCATAACCAAATTAAGGTAAGTCGCTCTTGCTCACAGCCAGGCTACCACAAATTGCAGTGCATTGTACTTTAAATATTGTGTGTTCTTTTCACTGACACCTATTTACAAATGAATAGTAATACATGCATACATTACAGGCATTTAGTAGACGCTCTTATCCAGAGCAACTTACACAACTTTTTAGCATTTTTTACATATTATCCATTTATACAGCTGGATATATACTGAAGCGATTCAGGTTGAGAACTTTGCTCAAGGGTACAACGGCAGTGTCCTACCTGGGAATCGAACCTGCAACCTTTCGGTTACAAGGCCAGTTCCTTAACCATTATACTACACTGCCGCCCATTACATGATTTGCTTCCTGTAAATTATTATTTTAAAATATGTTAAAGACTAACTAGCCAGCAGTCTGCCTCCCCTTAGCCCCTCCCCCCTCTACAGACATGCAAATTGAGACATATGAATTAGAGCCACACTGAGTCTGGCTGTGAGGACAGTTTCATTAAGATATACAGTATACACTGCCCGGCCAAAAAAAATGTCGCCATTGCACCCGTCATGCATAGTGCCCACTGTACAAGCCTCTGGAGGCAGTGTTATGATCTGGGGTTGCTTCAGTTGGTCAGGTCTAGGTTCAGCAACATTATGCAGCAATAAAATTAAGTCAGCGAAGTACCTGAATGTACTGAATGACCAGGTTATCCCATCAATGGGCATATGCCAGGATGACAATGCCAAGATTCATCGGGCTCAAATTGTGAAAGAGTGGTTCAGGGAGCATAAGGAATCATTTTCACACATGAATTAGCCACCAGATTCCTGACCTTAACCCCATTGAAAGTCTTTGGGATGTGCTGGAGAACACTTTACGGAGTGGTTCGATTCTCCCGTCGTCAATACAAGATCTCAGCCAAAAACTTATGCTACTCTGGATGGAAATAAATGTTGTGACATTGCATAAGGTTGTCGAAACAATGCCACAACAAATGCGCGCCGTAATCAAAGCTAAAGGCGGTCCAACGAAATATTAGAGTGTGCGACTTTTTTTTTGGCCGGGCAGTGTATATAAAAAGACATTTACACAGGCTGAAAGGTCAAAAAGTTGGATTTTGGCCATAGAACAAAATAGAAGATGACTCAGTAGTGTTAACCTTGCAAAGGAAAGGCACACAAGTTACTGAGGACAGGGGTGTAAATAAGTGTGACACATTGCTTTTTGGGAAATAAATATTAATTGTTAAAGAAAATATAGCTTGTTGGATGTATTTTTTATTTTATACAGCCTTCTTTGCTCTTTGCATAATTGTTTGGATGTATATTTAGTGAAAAAAACTAATTGCCACTCAAATTGGCATAAATAATGCAATGCCTATGATGTGACATTTCCCATCTTCGGATATCTGAACAGAGTATTGATTACATGAGGTTTTATACCACAAAATTAAAAAACACCAGAAATACCATAGCATTAAGTATGAAAATAATCACAATGCCATCATTATTGTTTAACAAGACAAAATTAAACAACGTAATTTATCAGGGAAGAAGACACACTGAACCAAGAGTGAAATGTTTGCATTGGCTAGCAGAGATACCTGCTAGTAGCAGTCTGTAGGGAACAAACCCAAAACATTCAGGCTCTCTCAGGCCCAAACTAATGGACCTTGAGATAGCTCCTGTGCCACTGCAGGAACAATAGAATATCTTTTAAAATGTCTCGCCAGATCAGAAGACCCAAAGAGAATCTAGAAACAGAAATATATTCAAGCAATGTGCGACCGCATGCCAGAAGCATAGAGGTTGATTTTGGTTGGGATGAGGGGTGCAGCCCCCCACCCCCCACCCCCCACCCCCTATTGTTTCCACAAATGATTTCCTTAAATCCAAAAAATCATTTGCCCAGTCATTTTAACTGCACCACAAAAGGTTAACTCCATTTCCGCGTTAGCTCATTACCCCCCCCCCACCCCAACCTCCTCAATCCTCCAAAAAAATTATAATAATTTGATTGGCCTATGCTTGGAACTGACTAGCTTTCAATTTTCTCTCACAGGAAAAATGTGATTGTTGCAGCAGTACCACTGGCAACGTTCACTGAGGAAGCCAGGAGCCAGGAAAGGGTATTGACTAGGGGTGTATCCGAACCTGAAAACAATGATATTGAGCAATGATATTTCAATGATTTTCTCTTTTTTCATACGTATGTTGGTCATGGAAGATAAAAGAAAATGGGAAATATATTGATAATATCTTGGTAGTTAGTAGCCGGTAGAACAATATCCAAATGTGTCCCCGCCAATGTTAAACTCAAACCTTGCTCAGAAGAATATGGTTTATTTTATGACCCTCAGCCCATACACAGAGATAATCAACCAATCAAATATGGGCTGTAATGACATACAGTTCTGCTGCGTAGAGAAAGACACACATACTGTACACTGAGGCAATAATGCTGAAAAATCACATGTCACTGAGGCAGGTGGTGACGTCACACACACAAACACACAGTGACATGTCCTGTGATGTCACAGACTCAATGACTTCAGCGATGACCTGCCATGCTGAAACAGAGAAGGACACCCAGAGGTGAAGCGCTGGCTTCCTGTGAGGGTGGGGCCTGGCTCTGAGGGCGGGGCCTTGCTGTGAGGGACGCTCCCGCGTTTACTGCAATGGGGGAGGGGATTTATTCAATCTTTCTCTGGGCAATTAAAGAGCATTGCTCACTGGGGCCTCTCTGGAAGCAGCACTCAGTGCAAACGACTCCATTAGCGTGATTACTCTCTGGCACAGGTTCAGGAGAGTCACATCAGAGAGAGGAGAACACTGGCTCCAGAGGCCAGCCCGTCCTCCATTTTGCTCAATATGGCCTGCCTTCTACAGACCTGAGTGAAAATTCTGAAAATACCATTTCAACTGCAATTACCATTATTACTACTACTTCTACCACTGCTGCTATTGCTATCATTACTATGACTACAACTTCTACTATTAAAACTGATACCCTGAAGACCATTTCCACAAGTACAGATTTTTTTTATTACAAGTACTATCATTGCAACTACTGCATTGCAGTAATACAGCGCTCCAGTGCAATACCATTCCCTGTTATTCATCCACTCTCATCTACTGCAAACATTTACAAACAATCTCCCCCAGGAAACCCCACTATCACCCACCCCACACACACACACACACACACACACACACACACTGTCTGCCATTCACCAGCTCTCTGAGCTGATCCGATGTATGCAAATGTACATACCTCACATGGTAGGCAATAATAAACATGCATTGTCATCGGCAAAAGATTCTGTGGCATCATTTGAATGGACCTGATAAAAAGAAACAGTGTTCTTATGTTGAGTATGCTTTGTCAATGTTAGTTTCCTTTGAAATTTTAAAATAAAAGGCCACATAGGTGCATTTGTTGGCAAAAAAACGTTACATGGTTACATAACAGTACCGTATAGTAATGTTCTATTAAAATAAAATTCACTGCAGTTTTATGAAATAAGGTTTGATTTTAAGTTGTGCACATCACTATTTGTTTTAATACATGTTTTTCCACACTTCTTTTATTGGCATCCCCCACCAACTTGTGATTTTCTGCAGATAAATACTGTAAAAGGCCAGAGAGCAACTGTGCAATAAAACCAGGATAGCCTGAATCCGGCACACGGGCGATATAACCCAACACAGACGTAATGCTGACACAACAGCCTCCTTTTTCAGCTGCAAAGCAAATTCCCCCAATTCAGGAAACAAACTGTGCACAATAATATGTCTCTCTGGCTCTGAGAAGATCACGTGGGCGGAGCTTGGAGTGGCACTGACCTGCATTTGGATGATTGGCGCTCTGATCAGAAATTTTGTATGACCCTTTATTTGAGTGTGAAAAGCACTTTTCTGCACTTCAAGAATGGTAAAATAATGAGTCAAACCTGGCAGGGCCATTTTCCTAACAAGTTTGGAGTGTGACCACGGACTCTAAATTCTCACCATTTATTCAAGGTTATGCAGTGCTCTGGTCTACCGCCATGGCAACGTTTTCTAATGATGGCACTTGTGTGATTATTGTTCCAAAGCACTCCTGGGCTGACACAAGGCCACAGTGATCAACACTGTATCCATCTCTTTTCAGACAAACATTACTAGCGCCAAAATCCATCGCTCTCATTATTTATGAAAGCAGTTCAAATTGCACGTGAAAGCTGAGTCAGTGCTATTTGTAACAGATATTGAAAATGTACATTAAATATTACTATACCTGTATGAGTTTGACTTCTTTTCAATGCTCCAAGTCTAAAAAATGTAAGATGATTGTTTGGATTTCCTCCTGCTCAGTGAATTCAGTGGGTTTCATGTGCTCAGATCCTTTATATCTTTTTAAGAGTGAGGCGATGATGTCATGTCCCACAGTGCAGGGCTGAATGTTTGTGATATAATTCTGGCGCCAGGGGTGCATCGTCAGCGGTCGGGCAGCGGACGTGATTCAGCCGGCCATCAGCCTTCCCACGCTTGTGGCAGCGCAGGGTCAGCAGGGTTCAGAGGTTACCCAGTGAGTCAAGGGTCATCTGCCAGGTCAGAAGAGAAGGGAATGTTTGTCATGTACATCTCCTCTCAGTTACCCACAATGCAGTGCAGTACAGCCCAAATAAATCATCATGTTTCTCCTGCAATAACCCACAGTGCAGTACAGCCCAAATAAACCATCATGTTTCTCCTGCAATAACCCACAGTGCAGTACAGCCCAAATAAATCATCATGTTTCTCCTGCAATAAGCCACAGTGCAGTACAGCCCAAATAAATCATCATGTTTCTCCTGCAATAAGCCACAGTGCAGTACAGCCCAAATAAATCATCATGTTTCTCCTGCAATAAGCCACAGTGCAGTACAGCCCAAATAAATCATCATGTTTCTCCTGCAATAACCCACAGTGCAGTACAGCCCAAATAAACCATCATGTTTCTCCTGCAATAACCCACAGTGCAGTACAGCCCAAATAAATCATCATGTTTCTCCTGCAATAAGCCACAGTGCAGTACAGCCCAAATAAATCATCATGTTTCTCCTGCAATAACCCACAGTGCAGTACAGCCCAAATAAATCATCATGTTTCTCCTGCAATAACCCACAGTGCAGTACAGCCAAAATAAATCATCATGTTTCTCCTGCAATAAGCCACATGTAATAAAAATGGTAAAATACTTCCAATATTAAGAACTTAATAAGATTCTAGTAAGTACTTCTAACTGCTGCATTTGTAATCCTACTGTGACTCAAAAGGAATTTAATAGTCCCTTTCTATTATTACAATAGAACCTGGGATAATTAAACAAATAAACTACATATTAAAACTTTTTTAATGATGGAACGCTAATTAACAGTAGTAAAATACATTTGATTTTATAGAGGAATAGCTTACATGAAGACAAATATCAACCATAGATTAATGCATAAATTAGAAGCAAAAACTAACAAAACTAACAAGCCTAGCTCAGCCTGGACGCCTGTATGCAGCCAGTGGGGAACATTTGACAAGGCATGGCGGATATTGTTCTGGAGCAGGCAGGTTGGCCTGCATACCGGGGCGACTGAGTGCATCTGGTTCTCAAAGGTGTGTGTGGCAGAGTATGTGAGAGGGAGTGAGCGAGGAGGGGAAGCGGACGTAATTTAATTAGAGTGATGAGCACTATTAGAACGTTACCACTCCGCAAGCTCCAGTTCGCACCGGTTTATATATCATGATAAAAATGGACATTGCATTTTTTTGTTTAGATACCACATTAGTTTAGTTCATAAAATATAAATAATGAACGATTATTTTGCTGCCACCTTTTTACCGTAATTACTAGAAATTTAGGCATTTATGCTTTTAACCCTTTAGCGCGTACCCTCACAAATATGTGATCATTCCAGAACTGGCCCAAAAGCCAGTTGGGAATGAGAATTCTCAGTTGAGAATGTCATCACAAGGGTCATTGCCTTCTGAAGTGCAAAATTGACTCCAATGTGGTGCCTATAAGTTGTTTATTGTTGTACTATAATACAAAATACACTGCCCAGCCAAAAAAAAAGTCGCACACTGTAATATTTCGTTGGACTGCCTTTAGCTTTGATTACGGCGCGCATTTGTTGTGGCATTGTTTCGACAACCTTATGCAATGTCACAACATTTATTTCCATCCAGAGTAGCATAAGTTTTTGGCTGAGATCTTGTATTGACAACGGGAGAGTCGAACCACTCCATAAAGTGTTCTCCAGCACATCCCAAAGACTTTCAATGGGGTTAAGGTCAGGAATCTGGTGGCTAATTCATGTGTGAAAATGATTCCTCATGCTCCCTGAACCACTCTTTCACAATTTGAGCCCGATGAATCTTGGCATTGTCATCCTGGCATATGCCCATTGATGGGATAACCTGGTCATTCAGTACATTCAGGTACTTCGCTGACTTCATTTTATTGCTGCATAATGTTGCTGAACCTAGACCTGACCAACTGAAGCAACCCCAGATCATAACACTGCCTCCAGAGGCTTGTACAGTGGGCACTATGCATGACGGGTGCAATGGCGACTTT
>CM056384.1:61571183-61771990 GCA_029718625.1 Synaphobranchus kaupii | reverse complement strand
CCCCTCACCACGCGCTTGAGCACCCAGCCAGGCCAGGGCCCGCCCTAGGGGGAGGAGCTTAATTTTTTCTCGGAGGGGAGAAGGTTGAAGAGGAGCAGGAGGAATGGGGGGTGGGAGAGGGGGAGGGTCTTGATAACACCAGAGCCTCCCTCTTTACCCACAAAAGCCAAAGGACTCCACCAAGCCTAGGGGGAGTGGTTGCGGGGGGGGGGGGGGGGGGGAGTGGTTGGGTGGGAGGGGGAGAGAGGGGGGCTGCGGATAATAGGATTGAGCTGGTGCTTAAGACCCAGCTAATGCCAGCAGCTCCCGTAATTAGTGGATTGGACCCGTCCTCGGGTTGGGGGGGGGGGGGGGGGTTGTGAGAGGGGGTGGGGCTAATGATGGGTAATGCAACCTTGGCTGCCCACCCCACCGCTTTAAAAAATAAACAGGAGAAGTACCCTTCTTTCTCACAGAGATAATCTGCCTTGTCCTGCTGGAGGAAGCACAAAACCTATCCATTTACACAGAAAATAAAAGAGGGAGAGAGAGAGATGGAGCTGCACCTTGCTCCTACCCCCCAATGTCTGGAGGGGGTACCCCTAAAGCTTTATTAGGAGAAGTTAATGCGCAGAAATGAGGTCTGTTACCCATGATGCTGTCTGCCAAGACATGAGACATGTGTCTTGCGATGTTGACTCTTTACAAATAACACATAAAATATGCTCTGATTTTCTTATTACTTCAGAACATATATATTCAAATTTGACCAAATCCTTTTTTTTTCATTTCCCTCACAAGTAAATAAAATATAAAAAAAGAAGCCAGGTGCTGAATTCATTATATACATCGTATAGGCCTACTTCCTAAAAAGATTTTCAGAAGAAAACTGACCCAAACTGCTTTTTGCAGGGTAGACAAGGACGACTGGAAGAGCAGTCTTGTTCAGTGGCTAAGCGCACCATCACGCCGTTAGTCCTGAAATTTCCTCGCAAAGCCACCGCCCTGCAAAGCCGCCACCGCCACCGCTTTCGTTTCCACAGCGTCTCGCCTTTTACACCCAGCCGGTACCGGATCATCAATCTCATAGGTCATTAGAGTCGTTTTACTAAATGCACGCTTTCCGTAGTCGAGGGGGGAGGGGGGGAATATGTCAGAACGGCAACGCCAGAAACGGCAGCTTGATGCTGCCACAGAGACGTGACTTTAGAATAATAAAGAATTGGTGAGCTATCTGCAGGTGAACTATCTGTGCATTATAATGCATTATAGAGGACTGGGTCCATTAGGGACTATACGGGTAATATGCAGGAAAGCAGAAAGGGGGGTAAAGGTTGTGCAATTGTGGGACATTCAAAAAATTGGATTGAATAGTGTTGTGTTCAGGCAGAATCTACAGAACAAAACACATAATTACAGAAAATGTGAAATTCATAAATATGCAAGGGCATGAATCCCAAAGGATTTCTAATATCTACATTTGTTTTTGGATTAAAAAAATACAAAAAACAGTGCACACAAAATCTGGAGATTTTGGTGTTCACTGGCTGGGCATTTTGCATATGTATTTTTTCACAGAATAAATACCACCAACAAAAAATATATAAAGTCAAAATATATGAAAGGGGGGATGGGTGGGATAGGTAACTTGTTGAGCAGTAAGAGCAGTGCATTGAGCAGTAAGAGCAGTGCATTGAGCAGTAAGAGCAGTGCATTGAGCAGTAAGAGCAGTGCATTGCTGACATAACAACACGGAACGAGCAGAAACCTTCCCTGGGCCTAGAGTACACGGTTTATGACTGAAACATCAATACAGAATGTATCTGGGGCAAACCACATTTCCACAGGTACACTAGCTCATATTTATACAGCTGGATTTATTTTTACCATTATTATTTGTACATCGAAATGTCCATGATGACTGTGAAAGCAAGCGATGCCATTTTGCTAAGGCTGAGACGGTAGAACGGCGGTAACCTTTTTTTTTTTTTTTTTGGTTTTAAAATGGGTGCTCTGACATCACCAGGCAGTGAAAGATGCTCCTTGTGGCCACGGGGAATACATATAAATGCATTAAACGCATTAAGCACGTGCGCACCGCTCCGTTTCTGATGGAGTGCGTGTGTCCCCCGCTGCAATAATGGCGCTAATGGCCGCGGCGTTTACCGCGCCCGGCGTATGCTAATGCATCGCCGGGCGAAGAGAGCCGTGTCGCCGCGCTGACTGAACGCAACGATGCTGCTCCAGCTATTCTAAAAGAATCACCGGCATCCAGGAAAACGATCTCCACAGAACTGCGTTACACACCTAACATCCATTATCTTCCTCATTACCATCGTCATCATCATCATCATGGGCAATATCATTCCCATAATCAGCTGTTCGAAACTCCACACACACTGTTTATGCCATTAGTGCTACCCTTACATATACGACACATAGAATGTAATCACCTATATAACCCTGCATTGGTGGGGGGGGGGGTTTTCGTTCTTGGACCTGCACAGTGGTGTCATATTGTCACAGTGATATAACAGTGAGAATGAGTAACTATTTGTTCAGTCAGAAACAGGCAAGTCCAAGAAGTCAAGAAAGTTCACAATGTCATGGCGATACCTCCATCCTCCTGTAGCCTTGGTAACGGTTCTCATCGTGCTCGCCAGGTTCTCTTACAGGGGAAAATGATTATTTACATTTGCCGATCGTTTCTCAGCCAATTTCTCAGTCCCATGAGCTCGATCTAAAAATGACCAGAAAAAAAAGAGAAGTGACAGAGAAAGAATGTAAAATCAAACAGACAAAATAGTTTTTTCTTTCCACCCAAAAAACTAGAACGTGCCATTGAAACAACTATCTTGCTCATGTCAGAATGACAGCACGACAAAAACGGCAGCAGAACCTCCTGGCTTTATTCCAGGAGCAACGTGCATCATGTTTTGTTCAAAATCAGCTTTGGAAAGTCAGTGAGCGGAGGGCGTTTTGTCAGTCTGAGGCGGTTCACGTTTGATATACGGCTCTTTCCTTCCCAGACGCGTTTCCATTGAGTTTCGCTGAGTTGTGCTCGTGCTTCTCTGAGATTGCCCTTCACGCACACAACCAGCAACGTGAGCAGACGGGATTTAAACAACAAGAGGAGGAGAGAGAAAAGACAGGAGGGGAAAACAGGGGAAGGAGAGAGAGAAGAAGAGAAAGGGAGGGAAGAATAGAGAAGAATCAGGAAAGAGGAGAATGAGGAGGGGGAGAGAGCGGTTATTTACAAGCATTCACTCCAAACTGCTCCTATGTTTTGGCTCTTTGCCGGTGTTTGAAAGTGGTAGGGTTAAGGTTGTGGTTGGGGTTAGGGTTTTGGCTCTTTGCCGGTGTTTGAAAGTGTTAGGGTTAAGGTTGTGGTTGGGGTTAGGGTTTTGCTCTTTGTCTGTGTTTGAATGGGTTAGGGTTTGGATTATGGTTAGGGTTTGGCTCTGTCTGTGTTTTAAAGAGTATGGTTATGGTTTGGCTCTTTGTCAGTGTTTGAAAGGGATAGGGTTAGGGTTTGAAAGGTGACACATCCACAGTCAGCCACTCTCTGCCTTCTGAAGAGTGTGTCCATTAGACAAACGCTGGCGGGGAGGAGAACTGTCTGGGCTTTGAAGGAAAAGCCAGGATCAGAACGATAGGACTTCAGTGGGCCTTCACTGAGAAATACGCCTTCACCAACTCCACAAGCATCCACACCACCATCACTCAAAGAGCACTTTATTTCATCTTTTAAAATTTATTCTCCCTTTATTTTCAAAAGCTGACAAAGGTGACAGCGAGGGTGAAAGTCAATAAATTGGCCTTCGTTTCGAGCTCATCCCTGTCAGGCATAAAAGCAAAGTCAGAAGTACTGATGGCGAAACTGACCGCAGGGCCACGCCGGAATCCTCCTCGCCGAACGCTTTTAAAACGGAAAATAACCCGAAGCACACCTACACGCTCGGCCCTTTTTCCCTCTCTTTCCTGCTCGTCTCAGTCCTCTTTAACGGTGTAGGTGAACTACAGAGGAGCCTCCGCTACAGAGTCCTGCTCGCCCCCGACAGTCCAGCAGCACTCCCTGAACACACACGTCCCACACTGAGACCGTTAACACACATCGCCATCTAGTGGCAGCAAGTTAAAATGGCAGCCCTCCGGCTTGGGTGCTGCTCTCAGAGCAGTACTCTGGGGCATTCCTTTGTGTTTGGAAACGTCGGAAAACATTTGGAAAAAGTCTGAAGACAGCTGAACACGTAACACTGTTCATTTGAAAAGAAAAATTTAATAAATATAAACTTTTATTCTAAATGGAAAAGTAGCTGGTGATGGTCAGTATTTTTGTAGACAGGAGTAGGGGGAAAAAAACTCAAAAAGCGTTTTGTTTGTTCTCCATAATTTTTGTCCCCAATCTTAATTTAAAAAAAACATTCTCCCAATGTGGAATTCCCAGTTATATCGGAATGAGCTCCCATCAAAACCCCCCACCCCCCATCATGCAGACCAATCAAAGCCGCCATTGCCATCAGAATCTAAACATTTGAAGCAGCTTGTTGATGGATGTTGCGTACGGTTTTGCCAAAATACGTCTCATAAAAGGAATCTTGAGAACTCTTTCTATATATCTTCGCGACTGAAACGCCAACCAATCAGACGACTGGATGGAACAGCAGGAAGGTGTGTCGCAAAGGGGAAGATACAGATTTCAACCATTTTAAAAAGCAGTGTTGAGTGACCTTGCCAAAGGAGGGTCATGCGTCAGTGTTGAAGAGACCATAGAAAGGCACACCGTTCACTGCAAGTGGACGAGCCAATCACTCCTGGCCTGTCACTACACTGGATGTTACCTCAAAACGCAGCAACCTGTTTACATGCACCTGTGGGCTTCTGCCTCGCACATAATTGCGCTGTTGGATGGAGGTACTGCTTGTACCTTTTAAGGAGATGCAAAAAAATCATCCCTGTGGAACTAAACGAATTCCCTCAACACTCCCCGCCTTCTCTCGTAGCCGTGAGAGGCGCCATTTTGTATTGACCTTTCGATGTATGCGAGCGAGCTCATCGTATTCTGTCTTTTAGCAGGACAAAACTAGGATGTGGAGACAACAAAGGAGTATGAGTCCCCGAGGACGTACCTTAATAGCAATCTCAACTGGAATGCGAACGCAAAGACGATACGCTCAAAACATATGCACAGACTTTCTGTGGCTTTCAATGTAAAACCGGGACATCATGATGTATTTTTACCAGCTTAACCTTCTGTCCCCTTGCCAGGCTAAATGGTCTCTGAAAAGAGAACCTCAAAAAAAAAAACAACCTAAAATAAAATCCTGAAAAATCTCAGCGGAATAATGAGGGCAGACGTGGAACACAGCCCAACACTACACAATAGATTAATGACCGGGAAACTGAAAGTGATGTCCAGGGATAAAAGCCGTGCTAAGCACACAGCTGCGATCGCCAACAGATAAGCAAGGATGATCCGTCAAAAGACCCTGGCAAACCACAGTAGACTAAGTACATTCTTTAAGAACTCTAATATTTTCCAAAGAGATAAACGCCTATCAGCCAAGTAGGAGTTTATCACAGCACGATGCATGAAAAATTACTGTATACAAACACATATGGATACAGTCATTCTTTATGCAGTGTGCGGTGGTTTTTAGTGTTTACGATGTTTATTGTTTTTGTCTGTGCTATGCAATGAGAAGGCAAATTTCATGTTTACAATATGACAAATGAAGAAATCAAATCAAATCAAATACCTCCTGCAAAAAATCATGGATGTAGCCAACAATTCCGAGGAACCTCCAAATAACGTCTTTGAATAATTTTGCACTCTGGCTCTGTAATGCTTTGCTTAACAATCATTTGACACATTCTGGTCTTCAGAGTATATCGCTACGCTACCGTTTTTCTACACTGGCTCCAGGACTTAATAGCTTTCAGTTCCATAATTACGGAATCGTTCTGAGGTGTTCCCAAGGCCAATATTTACAGCATTTAACACCTGAGGTCACATGACTCTGCTCAGCTCGGCATAATGAAAAGGCGCTGGTCGTCAGAATTAGCCAAGTGTCACGCTTGGAATTCGGCCCAGCAACGGGATCTCGACCTGATATTCCACAATGTACACTCCAGGGCCATATATATCGCTCAGTGCATACTCCAGGGCCATATATCGCTCAGTGCATACTCCAGGGCCATATATCGCTCAGTGCATACTCCAGGGCCATATATCGCTCAGTGCATACTCCAGGGCCATATATCGCTCAGTGCATACTCCAGGGCCATATATCGCTCAGTGCATACTCCAGGGCCATATATCGCTCAGTGCATACTCCAGGGCCATATATCGCTCAGTGCATACTCCAGGGCCATATATCGCTCAGTGCATACTCCAGGGCCATATATCGCTCAGTGCATACTCCAGGGCCATATATCGCTCAGTGCATACTCCAGGGCCTGATATTCCACACTGCACACTCCAGACAGGCCCTGTATAACCCTGCATGTATGTTTTCAAGATTGTATTTTGCCCTGAAAGGCACCCCATCTACTGTACTGCCTGTGCACTACATATCTAGTGAAGCCAAAGGATAATGTCTCTTTATGTGAACATTTAAGTCATTATAGACTCTATCTTACAATAAAATACTCTGTCTGCTGGTCTTTGAAAGCTCTCCCCTTATTGGACGTTAACATTTTCAGTCTTCCGAGCGTATTCCGGATTAGAAAAATCCATGATTTCCCCACGACTCATTTATTAGGGAATTTTGGGTCCTTTCCTAAGGTCGTAATAGCTCTACATGTTGCCTAACTGCCTTTCCCTGGATGGATCGGCAGCACAATGTACATTTTACACAATCAAATGGAAATGTATTCAGGGGATTACCAGAAAACAATAATTTCTACCTAAAAGTAT
Source organism: Synaphobranchus kaupii (assembly GCA_029718625.1). Taxonomy (NCBI): domain Eukaryota; kingdom Metazoa; phylum Chordata; class Actinopteri; order Anguilliformes; family Synaphobranchidae; genus Synaphobranchus; species Synaphobranchus kaupii. Next base: position 61,765,092 of record CM056384.1, on the reverse strand, counting down.
GAACGGCTATAATATTTAATGCATTTAAAGAGCATAGGCGTCTTACTACCGTTCCTGAATTTACACTTTAACTAGAATAATATTTTTCACAAAATATGCAGTAATTATTTTTAAAATGATGCAATACTTTAATACTTTTTCCACAGCATGATAATAGCAGTTGTAGTTCTATTAGCAGTGCAGTACGAGTAGCTGTAGCTATAATAAAGATTACAATGAGCAGTATCTTTTTTTTTGTTTTTGAGTAATTATTACAGACACCAACGTGTTTTAATTTTTTGCTGAGAGTCTGTCTCAGGAATTTAACTATTCACAGCATGTATCTTGTTTACAAAATAAATGCAAGGACATTTTACTGCCATAAAATAATGAACTAATTTCCAATCATAAAAATGTTTTGTGAGAACCAATGTTATTTGATCATATTTGCAATGAATACATTGCTATACACACACACACACACACACACACACACACACACACACACACACACACACACACACACGCACACACGCATGCACAATCACACACACACACACACAAGGGAACAACATTTAAGGGTATCTTTTGCAACACCCACAATTAAGAGAACACACAACTGATTCCACGATTGAAACACAATAGGTTTCAGATTTAGCCACACAAGTGTCTCCTGAGAGGGGCCGTGTCTATCCCCACAGTCTCAGAACAAGTCATCCTTATCTTTGCCTTCCAAAGAGCAAGAGACTATATCAGAGAAATGCGCTCCCTAGAGCCTGCTGCTGTTTACACCAGGCTAATGATCAATTATTGGATAATTAATTTTCATTGACATCTCCAGTATAATCGGATCAATGCGGCCCACTTAAACATTAGTGTAACACAAGTCGTGCAATCCATCTTTGCGTTAATACCAGGCTGATAAAACTATCTAATTAGCGGTAAGGACAAGTGCATTAGAGGGAGGGAGGGCAGTGGATGGCGGGGCCATCTTAATGTATTACTTTTCTCCTGTAAACCACAAAGCGTGGGGGGGGGGGGGGGGGGGGGGTTGTGCATGCAGATATTACAAATTCAATTGTCTTTTGCATTCAGAGGGCTGTGTGGAAATTGACTTTTTGATTATTCATTTAGCGCAATAATTAAATATTCCATGCCCTCGGTTCTCAAACCTACTGAACCACGTAGGATATATTTAACAGGGCATGACATATGTTTTAAATAATGTTTATTTATCAATATTAATATAAACCGCCGTAAAACCCTGGTCTCCTGTGACCTGCTTGCTGAAGCGGCCCTTTGTCCCACTTTCAAGAAAAGTTTTTTTTCAGACGCAGTTGGTTTTTGTGCCTTTCCGATTTTTTCCTTTTCCTGAATTATCTTTTACAGGAAGAGCCACGGAGAGGAGGGCACCACACCTTATCCAGTGAGTTCTGATCAAATAATAATAAGTTCTGCCAAATTTTATCCCCCTGCCAATAGTCTTTGGGGTTTACATGGATTTCTTTCATGTGACATAAAGGACTTCTCCCAGATGAGCTTCCATGCATCATCCAAGCACCATCACAGAATCGGTCTAAAAACATAAAAAGTTACTGTCTTTCTACTAAATAACAACAACCCAAATGTATGAATTACTAAGTGTATACAGGCCAGCGCTCAGACAACATAACTGCTCAAATGTACACATTTATAAATGAATACAGGCACATATATTCAACTAATATAATGTATAATTTAATAAATGAATACATGAACATATTCATTCACAATCTACATATCAACACATGCACTGACCCTTCCGAATTTTAGCAGAAAATATCATTCCATTTTAATGAGCGGGTAGTTTCCCCATTTTAAATATATTTACTGTAGTTTCATTTTAAGACAATCCCACTCAGCATAACTGTATGATTTGCAAGTCGAACGATGGGAGCGCACACACCAACTCGGACTATGCCGCCAAACGGAGCCGTTAACGGTCTTTTCCCAAAGTTTCACCCGAGCAAGTTGTACGACAGAACTAGCAGGGGCTCATAGTCTTGCCGAAACAACGTTCACGTAAAAGTGTGACCACCAGGATGATGGGAATTCACAAAAGCCTTCGTCAGAGAAAATGGCTCACGGACAGAAAGCAGATAGACTTCCAGTGGGTAGTTCCACTTCCTCAGTGCTTTCCTGGGTAAGTCTCTAAACTGATTTTACTGTCCGTTCAAGTTTGCGCATGTCTTCTCACTTCCGGCTGCACCCGAAATTATCGGGCATGTAGGGTATTCTCTTATTACAATGTAGCCTATAAGTAACAGGCTATTATCGTTTAGCATGGACTGTGCAACTTACTGTACACACAAATTCTGTAAATTAAAAAAAAATAAAAAATTAATAAATAAATGGATGCTTACTGAAGAATTAAGCCCAGTTTGCATATCACAGAAATATTCTTAGCAGGGCTGAGTGATTTGATTTTTACACCTTCAAACACTTTCACTTCAGATACTAAATACTTATTGACTTTTCTCCAAACCAATGACAGATCTAAATAATACGGTCGACATTAGACATTTTGCAAACTTCAAACAAAACGTGTGTTGCTTTAGTCTTCATTTTTTATTTTATTTTACGGTTTGTTGGCTGTGTTTGCAGAGACACACGGGTATGCACACTCACTGCAGTTTAGCATAGTGTGTTTATTCATAGTATCTGCAAACAGTGGTATTTGCACACATGTATTAACAGAATAAGAATATAAGTGTGGTGTAAAATATATGGCACACATTTTGCATCTTTAAAAAGAGAACATGCAGAGCCATTCTGTAAATTCACACCCATTCTAACAAAAAATAAAATAAAACTACTGGAAAAGATTGGCTGGAAAGACAAGATTCCTTTCTACTTACTAGTGAATCCTTAGTGTACTCACCTCTATTCTCTTTATTTAACCCACTAAGATGTAAGATCACAAACATGTGATTAGGATGTTTTTAACTGAACATTCTATTGCTGATGTAACAATCATCACTGGTAATCGAAAGCAATGGAGTTCTAGAACACCGACTTAGAATTTTGAAAAAACATTCCAAAAAAACCTCACTCTTGTTCAAAGTGTAAATGGATATTTTCCAGCTCCTGAACAGTCTCACTGGGCCTAAAATGTACTCTCATATGGACAGGATCAGTGCGTTTGTCCATTTGAGTTGCAGCGGTCCTCCACTTTGGCTCTGGAGAGCCCCAGGGTTCGCCTGCTATTGTTCTTACTCACTACTTAATTGGTCAATTTAAGCAGTCGATTATACATTTAACTCCTCACCTGGTTTCTTGGGTTTAAGTTGGCCGCTTGATAACTTGAAAACAAAAACCAGCGGATGCTGTGATTCTCCGGGACCAGGATAAGGAAAAAATTTTCCAGGCCGTCACTGTGTAAAGACCTGCTGATACGGACATAACTTCCTGTTGGAAACCATCACGTAAGAGGGGGAAGAGTTAGAATGGCCTGGACCCGGGTGTGTAGATCATGTTCTTCAGACAATTACCAACTCAAGAAATGGTGAAGACCACCGTCTCATGAAGCATTCATATCAGTGATCCCCCCTCTGTGACGGGCCACGTTATCTCAACACCGGAGTCTGCTTTTTTTGGCGTCCAAAAACACAAGGTAAATGTCGACTGAGAAATGAGTTTGGTGATTCACAGATTGAATGAATGAGCAGCGGAGCGTTAGCGTTAGCATTAGCGTTAGCGTTGCCACTATTGTGCCTTGTGAGGAGTTAGTAAACCTTCAGGTGGTTTGCCCCCAGTGTAGCGTGAGGCTAAAAGCAGAGGTGGGTTACCCAAGCTGCCCTGCGCAGTACGCTCTCTCAGCCACGGCTATGTCAGACATCGGGCACCTGCTGCTTTCTGAGAGGTGGAACCGGGTTCGTTAGCCCAGCTCAGATGGATGCTTCTCTCCGTACATCGACATCTCCCCCTCCATCCTCCTCCGCGGCTCCACAGTCTGCATTCAGAGGCAGAAATGAAAGCGATGTCATTATGCAAATTGCAGTTTCACTGATAGGCAGGTTCTGTTTTCATACAACACAACACCCCCCCCCACCCCCCACCGATCCTCCCCCTTCGCCTATAAGTCAAATTCAATTTGAATTAACATTACAGAACCTGTGCACAACTCAAAGCCCCCCCCTCCACCCCAACACCACCACTCATGGCATAGTCAGTGAGTTAAGAGTATGTTTGTTTGCTATTTTCAAAAAGTGTAACATGATTGTTTTGTCATAAATGCTATTTAAATGAAGTCGGGTTGCATAAGTAACGCCTGTGCGAACACTTGAATAATAACACAATGAAAATGTTTGGCATTTGAATAAATGCATTTCAATTTCATGTTTTTTTAATAAAATATGGTAAACAGCGCCGGTTGGAGTATATTTTTAAATTGTTTTTCCGCACACTGACGAGCTTTCCACAAAAGCGGATGACAGGCCTTACTGCAAGGAACCATTAATAATCATGTTGCATTAACAGCAAATTTACAATTAAGAAGTGAACTTCTCGTATGAAAATGAGCCGGAATGCGAGTTGGAGAGAAGGGAGACTTTCTCTGCTGATTTGAGTGAAAAGAGCAACTTCCTCAGTTTCAGAACAACGTAGCATAAGTTTTAGGAAAGTAAAGGTCTGGGGAAAATCAATGCGATAGCGTCACGTTTAGAGACATGATCTTGAACTGGCGCTCTTCCTCAAGTTCAGGGAATGTTAAATTAAAAGCAAATGCATTCAATTTCTGATACCAGAAAACAAATATTTTCGAGATGCAAAATTATACAGCCCTAACATCGGTATAGGGTGGGTCATTCAATTATTGACATATATAATAATTAATCATGACCAAGTAATGCATTTATGTAGAAATGTCCTGCCCTATCTAATCTTAAGTCCCATATTTCCAGTAAATGAATATTGGACCTACCTACAGTATGACAGTAAAAATAGGAAACAGGGTATTAAACGAGGCCCAAGGTGTCTGTTATCTGTTAGTATGTATTGAAAAGCAATAGTGTTAGACCTGTCATTCACCTGACAGCACAATTCAGACAAATATCTTGTGTCATATCACTTTATTATTATTATTATTATTATTACAGAAATAAGAAATTGAATTAAATTGTACATGAAACCATTGACAGTAGCAAACAGAAATGGCACCCCCCCCCCCCCCCCACCCCCCAAAAAAAATTGTTGGGGCTAATTTTAATATTCATGAACCCTTCTCAAGCTCAGCTCAGCAGTTTCCATTAAGCATTAATTAGCAGCCAGAGGGGAAACCAAACAAAAATAAGGCACAGAATTGCTAATTAAGGTGGCTGAGATGCAGGCAGAATGCTGTTCCTTTAATTGTGTGGCACTCACAAGACTTAGGCAGGGCTGACAAAGTGTCTGACCTGACTGCTGTGTGTATCCTTACCTTGGTAATGATCAGTTATGACCTGACTGCTGTGTGTATCCTTACCTTGGGAATGATCAGTTATGACCTGACTGCTGTGTGTATCCTAACCTTGGTAATGATCAGTTATGACCTGACTGCTGTGTGTATCCTTACCTTGGTAATGATCAGTTATGACCTGACTGCTGTGTGTATCCTAACCTTGGTAATGATCAGTTATGACCTGAGTGCTGTGTGTAACCTTTCCTTGGTAATGATCAGTTATGACCTGACTGCTGTGTGTATCCTTACCTTGGTAATGAACAGTTATGACCTGACTGCTGTGTGTATCCTTACCTTGGTAATGATCAGTTATGACCTGACGGCTATGTAACCTTTCCTTGGTAATGATCAGTTATGACCTGACTGCTGTGTGTAACCTTTCCTTGGTAATGATCAGTTATGACCTGACTGTTGTGTGAATCCTTACCTTGGTAATGATCAGTTATGACCTGACTGCTGTGTGTATCCTTACCTTGGTAATGAACAGTTATGACCTGACTGCTGTGTGTATCCTTACCTTGGTAATGATCAGTTATGACCTGAGTGCTGTGTGTAACCTTTCCTTGGTAATGAACAGTTATGACCTGACTGCTGTGTGTAGCCTTACCTTGGTAATGAACAGTTATGACCTGACTGCTGTGTGTATCCTTACCTTGGTAATGATCAGTTATGACCTGACTGCTGTGTGTATCCTTACCTTGGTAATGAACAGTTATGACCTGACTGCTGTGTGTATCCTAACCTTGGTAATGATCAGTTATGAACCTGACTGCTGTGTGTATCCTTACCTTGGTAATGAACAGTTATGACCTGACTGCTGTGTGTATCCTTACCTTGGTAATGATCAGTTATGACCTGACTGCTGTGTGCATCCTTACCTTGGTAATGATCAGTTATGACCTGTCTGCTTGTGTTTATTTTATCTTGGTAATGAACAGTTATGACCTGACTGACAGTAGCCTACACCAGTGGTTCTGAACCAAGTTGTTATTTTTCTTCATTAGGTGCTTTTTATATTTAGAGGGATTATTTACCCTCTTCAGCCACATTATGTCATAAATAGCTATGCATGCCATGAAGAATAAAATTCCCATGTTCCCATTGTGCCTATTGGGCTATATTGCAAATAATTACATAAAAAGGTAACATTTTTCAAATAATTACATAAAAAAAGATAACAAATTACCAGGTGGTCAAATTAAAGACTGAGGCTCCTAATTGGGTAGTTGAACACATTGTTTAAGTTTCGTCATCATTTTTTCCTTAAATGTTTTAACAAAATGCAGGTTTGGCTCATTGTTTGCTTTGTCTTTTCTTCATTATTTATCAAATGGTTAGTTTTAGTGGCCATGTGTCCACAATTTCACCAATTAGGAGCCTATTGATTCACCTCAGTCTTTAATTTGATCAGTTAGAACATTTTTTTTTTTTTTTACCCCTGTTTTTGTAATAATTTGCAATATAGCACAATGTGAATATTGGACTTTTATTCTTCATGACATGCATAGCTATTGCTAACATAACGTGGCTTAAGACGGTAACTCAATTTGCACTCACATACGAACTTTACTCGCGCGAGTTCTGTAAAAGAACACGGCAAAACAATTTGCATGCACGGAGCTTCGGACTGTGCACACGGCTCCTCCATTTCCACCTATACAGTCTATGATTTTCTCTCGCAATTTTTGCCATTGATATGCCGACATACACTGCCGCCCATACCCCCCCCCCCCCAACACACACACACACACACACACACACACACACTGCAGCGGCAAGAAAATGACAGAATCACCAAGGGATAGCAAATTACAAATTAGCTTAAACTACCATCTGAATGTAAACATCTCAATGCTCTGCGCTGCCCATCTGTACAGCAAGAAACCTGATTCAGTACATTAAATCATAACTAATCAATGAAATATAACATATAAAATCCAATTTTTTATTTATAACACAGAAGAAGTTATCAGATTAAAATAAAGAAATCAATAATCAAACAATGATCAGTAAGATATTTTCAGTTATTTATTTTAAGTCAGTTATTTTCAAAAATGTTTTTGTTTATTTACTTATCATTTTCTTTATATGTTTACAGCCTAGTCTAGGCCAGACATTTGCTTTAGGAATACAATTTTAATTCCAAGAAATCGCATAAATAATTAATATATTTTAATGTCTTAATAAGAATACAAATGTGTATGACATTTTGCCTGAAAAAAAAAACTGAATATATTTGTCACATTTAAATAAAGTGCCCTTATATGTACTTAGCATAACATTTTAACATGTTATTGTGTCATTCATATTAATAAAATCACGGAGGAATGAATAATTTACATAAACCATGTTATTCAAATAATTTTTGAATAACATTTTGGTTTAATTAATGCATCAAATGCAGTGTATCCATCTTCCCAAATCCTGAGCCCCGCACACACAGTGCTGGAGCAGAGTCCGCAACCAACCCGCCCTCCACACGCACACACACACCCGCACTACTTCCTGTTCTCACCCACTGTGACTGGGGAACAAACTCAGATATAACCCTATAAGGTGTAAGATCACAAATATTTGATTAGAATGTAAAAAGGGGGTGATCCGAAACGCGCTACAAGCCGGCTATATATATTTTGACTCTGAAGAAGACGTCGTTGACGTCGAAACGTCAGTCGTATTAAAAAAAATTTTTTTGCTCTGAGCTCTGTGTGCTCCAGTCCTCCTTATCTCGGGTTAGTCCTAGCGAAGTAGTCCGGGTTTGGTATTCTTTCTATTTGATTAGAATATTTTTAACTGAACATTCTAATGCTGATGTAACAATCACTACTGGTACTTCAAAAAACAAAAAAACTTTCTGAAAAGACTACTCTTCAAAGGGTTAAACAAATTCCCGCAACTCCTCATCAGTATTCTTACCTCCTTCCTTTTTCAAGATGAAATATTAAATCCATAACAGCGCGAGCCCACCTGTCAGTCTGTTCCCTCTCATTCTGGCAGCTAACAAGGTCAGAGGGGAAAAAACATGCCCCTAATTGTCAGAGGTCTGTCTTTCTTTAATTAACACTTTCCACTGAACACAAACTCGCTATCTTCATGTTTTGTCAGGAGGAAAACACTTGCATAGGTGACAGGACAGAAATTTAAATGAAAACATTTAAATTTAATTGGGAACAAACTAAGTTATCAACTATTAATTACTTGTGCTTTTCATTGTATTTGGGCATGAAATTTTAAATGTAGTTGCAGGGTTTCACAATGTAATTGTGACAAATCTGTGTTGGGACCTTGTTCTTAACAGTGCATGCTGAAAAAGTATTCCCTTTGGGAAAGCTACAGCAGGTGTAGTAGTATGTGCAACATGTACTATGCCATAATATGTACATATTATGTACATATATATAATATACATATTATAATATGTATATATTATGTACAGTATAATGGTTCTTTAAATGGGAAGCAAATTGTTTCATGCGCATTTTTGTTTTTTATTTTGTAGTTTTAAAATGTTTTATTAAATCATAAAATATACACATTCCAGAACATATTACATTACATTACAGGCATTTAGCAGACGCTCTTATCCAGAGCGACTTACACAACTTCTTATATCTTATTACAATTATCCATTCATACAGCTGGATATATACTGAAGCGATTCAGGTTAAGTACCTTGCTCAAGGGTACAACGGCAGTGTCCTACCTGGGAATCGAACCTGCAACCTTTCGGTTACAAGTCCAGTTCCTTAACCATTATACTACACTGCCGCCCACATGCACCGATGCTCAGCTGTGCTCATAAAGTAAGATTTGATCAAATTAATTTTGAATATACAAAACGCGCACACACACACACACACACACACACACACACACAAAGGTCTTGCTATATGCTGATGATTTCCTCATGACATGAACATGAACAATGCAACAGTGTTTGCAACACTTTTATCTCTGTAATTTATTACTGTCAAGAAAAAAAAAATTATTTGATAGGATAAACACATTACCGTGGTGACAATAGTGTTTCTGTGACGTCATTATTTTAAAAATGAAAAAAAAAAAAGATACAAGACTGAAAACGTATTAAATTACCATATGTATTTAAACAGTGTAATAAACCTGCAGCTAACTATTTACATTCAAGCTGTTATTATTCTCGTCGACAGAAGAACATGTGTTAATTAAGGTGTTAATTAAAACTCAATTTCTTCGTAAAATCAAAAACTTATTTGATTTGGTTGTTTTTTTATTTTATTTTTTTATTGAATATCTAGGTGAATATATTATATATTTCACCCAGAGTAAGACATGAAGTGAAAGAAAAGAGAAGCCAATGGCAATTAAGTAATCATCATTTAAACATGAAAAACAGACATTCGATATGATAATAGATGAAGCGCTAAAGTGCTAACGCGCTAACGATAGTTCAGTGGCAAGAAAACGTTATTTTCTGAAGTTGAGCTGCATCACTGCATTGTGGAGGCTAAATATGAACTAAAGGAGATGTTTAAATTGTCGAATAATTTAAAACCGCTTCATTCCATTAAGGTCTAACAGTGGAGATTATGCTGTACAACAGTACAGTATAGTGGTTACGGAGCATGGCTTTGTATTCAGAGGTTGCAGGTTTGAACTTCAGATGAAGCGCTGCCGTTTCAACCCTTGAGCCAGGATCGTGACAACAACCTGAATTTCGATAGCTGCATAAATGTATTGTATTTGAATATAAAACTAAAAAAACCAAGCTAACTGCTCTGGTAACAGCATCAACTAAATGTAAATGTGCACACTTCAGAGTGTTACAAAGAGGACAAGGGGAGTATTCTGAAAGATTTGCGTTATAACGAAAAGGAGAAGGAACCGGCACATGTCAATTTCCGCTGTCCGCCGTTCACTCACGTACCTGTCTGGTATTGGCTCCGCATATCGAGGGGATCTGTTGGCCCGGAGCTTGACGAGGTCATCGTGTGGTCACCCCACATCACAGGCACTGGCCAGCACACTCACCCCCCCTTCCAAAGTGGGGTGCGGCAGGCGATGCAGCTGAAGGCGACAGTCAGAAAAGGCTGAGCCCTCAAGTTTAACCTCTCTCTCCAAGTGTCCCAAACTTTCTAACTCAACAACCTGTTTTCTGAAACCCACTTCTTACTGAAATGTGCATTTCTATTTTTTTTTTTTTTTAATGTATAAGTGAATAGAACAATATCGACAACTTTATATTTGCAGTGTGGTCTGATTAGCGCCTAGCTTCATTTCCATGGAATATGTTTCTCACCTGGAAACCCACCTGAATCCCTCTCACAACCCACAATTTGGCCCCAACCCACAGATTTGGCACCGATGCACCACGATCAATGACCTCTATAAGAACAGAGATGGCCTCTGAACCCACAGATTAGAAAACTCTGCTAAACTTTACCAGAGTATTCATTCCTAAAGGCTTTTTGGAGCATGTATAATGCCTTCATTACCACAAAAAAACATCTTTATAAATCATTCATAAGGGTGTGTGTAGGAATTTTGGTCAGAGGGCAGACCTTAGGCCAACTGACATCTTGTTTTACATCACAGATGAGGCCGACATTTTTACGTAACGCCTTCCGTGTCATTCTTCATAAAGCAATGCGTTTGGGCTCATGAATGTTTCATAAAGGCGCCGCGTCATTTTAATGGAAGTGTGATACGGGCATCAAGAAGGCTCTGTGATTGACAAGCCTCTCCATTTCCGACGGAGTTTCGGTGCTGAAAAACAGAGAAACCGAGCTCCGGGTTGCCCATTTGTAGAACAAACCGGAGGAAAAAAAAGCTGGTTTTTGGCCTCGCCCCCACCTCGTTTGGCACAAGACGACGGCCGCTCTCAGTACCAAAGGGGATCGCCTTTCATTTCGTCGCGCTATTAAAAGCCCCCGTTTGCGAATAAGTCGAACCGACCGCACCGTATGGTGGCATTCCACCCTCGTCCACCGCGTGAGAGAAAAGGTGTTTTACACGCCGAACAGCGCGTCGGGAGCCCTCAGATGAGCAATTACGCACTTTAATGGCATTAAACACAGCTGAGGGGGAGGGAACGGGCCCTTGGAGACCAACGGCAGGCCGCCGGTCGGCACGCGAGCGCGTTTCCCCTTGTAAATCCAGTATAGATGTGTCACTAGCGCACATTATTCCATACGGCAAATGGGTATCGAGGTAATGCAATTATACAACCCCCCCCCCCCCACCCGTACACCACGCGCCTGCAGCCACCCCCCGCGGCCCGCAACACCGCCATCCGACTTTGCGGTACCTTTTAAATGCACGCACGCGGCGGACGTCTTCGTCCAAAGGCAACTCGCGAGTTTCTGAACCGTGAAATAATATGTAGAAACTGTTAATGATATGGCGCATGCTAATTTTTGAACACTGTGCTTGTTTGCAGAAGGGGGGGAGGGGGAGGGGGGGGGGGGTCATCTGTTAGGTGCTGGAGGCCATTCACCCCCCCCCCCCCCCCCCCCCCAATCTCAATCTCGCCAATGAGTGATGGAGTCATCTCTCCCTGTAACCAAGACGGATCCTGTAGCCCAAAAAGATCCTGTTACACAATGAGATCCTGTAATTCGGAGAGATCCTGTTAGGCGATGAGATCCTGTAATTCAGAGAGATCCTGTTATGCGATGAGATCCTGTAATTCAGAGAGATCCTGTTACGTGATGAGATCCTGTAATTCAGAGAGATCCTGTTACGCGATGAGATCCTGTAATTCAGAGAGATCCTGTTACGCGATGAGATCCTGTAATTCAGAGAGATCCTGTTACACGATGAGATCCTGTAATTCAGAGAGATCCTGTTACGCGATGAGATCCTGTAATTTAGAGAGATGCTGTTACGCGATGAGATCCTGTAATTCAGAGAGATCCTGTTACGCGATGAGATCCTGTAATTCAGAGAGATCCTGCACCAGAACAAAGACACTGGAAACCAGAGAATGTCTACTCCTATTCAACATGACGGTCAAAACTGACCCAGCCCACAAGAATCAAATAACAAAACTTCAGATTTGAATGCTGTGGTGTTACCCCATTATACAAGGACCGTCATGTTCCAAATATGCTGTTCGCTGAGAATGAACCCCATTAAAATATGCAAAATTATATCATGAAACTGTAGAGGTAGAAGCCCACTTACAAACTCACAATATGTAGATCGCGGTCTCTGCTTCAGCCGACGTGCAGCTTGGCAATCTACAGCTGCATTTCAGCGCGCGTTAATGAGGGAAAACCTCTCGAAAACTCAGTCAAATAAGTGCAAAGACATGAATATTTATGTTATTTTTAGCTTTGAGTGACTTTTTGGATGCCAGGAGGGTTCAGCAGTGCACTGGGCTGTTAGCGATGTTGTTGTTCTTCACCGTCGATGTGTTATTCATTTAGCAGAACAGTGTGACGCTTTTAGCTCTTAATTTTACATTTGGCTACGCAGTTGACTCGTAATCCAATGAACGGGGTTTAGCAGCGCCAATATTAGATGTGAAGATGGTCAAGAGGTCAGTAAACACTTACATTTCCACAGCAACCGCTCGTCCGTCAACAGCTAGCGATGGCATTTGTTTTGACTTATGCGTTTGCATGAGGAGCCGGCTATCGCTAATTGATGGCATATACAAATTGGCCGTTTGTCAAATTCCGCCTTTGTGGCACATTTGGATGCAAAGTACATGCCTAACAATCAGCTGTCCATCTCGAAACCACAATCAGCCGTCTGTCTTTGAACTTAGCCTACTGGATGGCATTATGCTGCTCTAATTCTGCACCAAATTACAAAAATTCTGCAGCTTTTGATTTCAGCAGTAAAATGTTAAATCAATGTTAGTTCAATGTAAAATCAACTCTGATAGAGTATATTTGCTTCAGCTTAGAGTTAAATTTTTCTGTGTATATTCCTTTTTTTACATCTAATTATTTTGCATCCACAGTTATACAGTTCCAGCTGTATAAATGATCTACGAAAAAAATAAGTAAAAGTTGTCCCGTAAACTTGGGATCTGCTTTTGAATTATAGCACCTAAAAACTGGGCACTTGCGAATCTCTGTTGGTTAACTACGACACAAGGAACCAAAGCAGCTGATATGAGCACAGTTGTAATGCAGTGTTGCAACTGATATGGGGGCAGCTGTAATATGGTGTTGCAGCTGATGTGGGCGCAGCTGTAATGCAGTGTTGCAGCTGATGTGGGCGCAGCTGTAATGCAGTGTTGCAGCTGATATGGGCGCAGCTGTAATACGGTGTTGCAGCTGATATGGGCGCAGCTGTAATGCAGTGTTGCAGCTGATATGGGCGCAGTTGTAATGCAGTGTTGCAGCCGATATGGGCGCAGCTGTAATGCGGTGTTGCAGCTGATATGGGCGCAGTTGTAATGCAGTGTTGTAGCTGATATGGGCGCAGCTGTAATACGGTGTTGCAGCTGATATGGGCGCAGTTGTAATGCAATGTTGCAGCTGATATGGGCGCAGCTGTAATGCGATGCGGTGTTACAGCTGATATGGGGGCAGCTGTAATGCAGTGTTGCAGCTGATATGGGCGCAGCTGTAATGCGGTGTTACAGCTGATATGGGGGCAGCTGTAATGCGGTGTTACAGCTGATACCACTGCAGCTGTATTGGAAGGAGAAATGAGTCCAATAAATGGGCCCAATATCACTCATGATGAGCACCATTTGCCTTTTTATAGATGGGATCAGATTAGAACACTGGTTGTTCAGAATGTAATGAATTGAAACTATGAGCTATCTCCTGTACCTTTACCATTTTCAATGTCAAACTGCTCTGAGACAGAATGTACAACAATAAAGATAAGAAATATGACAATACTTTCTCATTCTGACAAATATACCCCTGCAAGTCGATTTATATCATGTTTTCTGCTTTTGTTACTGAAGGCTATTGATGGATGTTACCCTTCCACAGGATCACACGTTATCGGCCCATATTTCAATGCGTTTCCCCAGAACAGGGGCAATGAGACTCGGTTGCTAATACACTGCCTGGCCAAAAATAAAGTCACCGTTGCACCCGTCATGCATAGTGCCCACTGTACAAGCCTCTGGAGGTGTTATGATCTGGGGTTGCTTCAATTGGTCAGGTCTAGGCTCAGCAACGTTATGCAGCAATAAAATGAAGGCACCTGAGTGCCTGAATGTACTGAATGACCAGGTTATCCCATAAATGGGCATATTCCAGGACGACAATGCCAAGATTCATCGGGCTCAAATTGTGAAAGAGTGGTTCAGGAAGCATGAGGAATCATTTTCACACATGAATTGGCCACCAGAGTCCTGACCTTAACCCCATTGGAAGTCTTTGGGATGTGCTGGAGAAGACTCTACGGAGTGGTTAGACTCTCCCGTCGTCAATACAAGATCTCGGCCAAAAATGAATGCAACTCTGGATGGAAATAAATGTTATGACGTTGCATAAGGTTGTTGAAACAATGCCACGACGAATGTGTGCAGTAATCAAAGCTAAAGGCAGTCCAACGAAATATTAGAGTTTTTATTAGTCTTTTTTTTTGGCCAGGCAGTGTATTTTCAATCATATCATATGAAGTCTATAACTGAAAACCGGCTTCAGGTGGTTTGCGGTTGCCTTACTTTCCTCTAGCAAGTGCACGTCCCTCACAGCTGCACAGCGCCCCCTATCTGCCACATTCTCTCCTGAATTCCTCGGTTGTCAATCCGATTTTAACACAAACGCTACGTTCCCTCCTTTGACTTATGCCTTTGCTACACGACAAAAGAAAAATAGCAAAAATTAACACCGAATCTTCTCGACTGCACAGGAATCAAAGTGTTTCACCTCTCCTCGTTACCCAACCCCCAACTGTCCAAAACTCCATGATGATGTACGACGTTATGCTCGACTTGACTGTATTGACATCGCAAACGCTGTTATCCACTCATGCACTAAATCAATTCAGGTTAAGCACCTTTGCTTAGGGTAAAACTGCAGTGCCACATCTGGGAAGTGAACCTGCAACCTCCCAGTCAAAAGGCCAGTTGCCCCAGCTGCTATGCTACACCACTGGCCCCAGCTGCTGTGCTACACCATTGACCCCAGCCCCTATGCTACACCGCTGACCCCAGCCTCTATGCTACACCACTGACCCCAGCTGCTATGGTACACCGCTGACCCCAGCCTCTATGCTACACCGCTGACCCCAGCCGCTATGCTACACCGCTGACCCCAGCTGCTATGCTACACCACTGACCCCAGCTGCTATGCTACACCGCTGACCACAGCCTCTATGCTACACCGCTGACCCCAGCTGCTATGGTACACCACTGACCCCAGCTGCTATGGTACACCACTGACCCCAGCTGCTATGCTACACCGCTGACCCCAGCTGCTATGCTACACCGCTGACCCCAGCCCCTATGCTACACCGCTGACCCCAGCTGCTATGGTACACCACTGACCCCAGCTGCTATGGTACACCGCTGACCCCAGCTGCTATGCTACACCACTGACCCCAGCCGCTATGCTACACCGCTGACCCCAGCTGCTATGCTACACCGCTGACCCCAGCCCCTATGCTACACCACTGACCCCAGCCGCTATGCTACACCACTGACCCCAGCTGCTATGCTACACCGCTGATCCCAGCCTCTATGCTACACCGCTGACCCCAGCTGCTATGCTACACCGCTGACCCCAGCCCCTATGCTACACCGCTGACCCCAGCTGCTATGGTACACCACTGACCCCAGCTGCTATGGTACACCGCTGACCCCAGCTGCTATGCTACACCACTTTTTTTTTGCAGAATATGTTTGTATGTTTGCATGCACCCTTGATGTGTTAAAAGAAAAATACCAAAAATTCACACAGAATTTTCTCAACTTCACAGGAAACAAGGTGTTGGCCTCTCCCACCTGTCCAAAACTGCAGGATGATGTACAATGTTATTAAGGCAGTCTTCCAAAAACAAAATGGACAAAAGTTGTTTTTGGTTTCTGGATGAGTATCTTTCCCTTCTGAGACGGGTTTCTTAAAGTCCCGAGAGAGGGGCTTAAACCAGGGGCGTGCCTGTTGGTGTGTAACGGGCCGGTCACAGTCCGCTATTCTCCATCACTATTCACGGTGACACTCCTATGAACCTTTCCACTTGGCCGTATGAGCAAATCAAGCTTCGTAATTCAATCTGACAAGCCGCCAGGAAAAATTAGCTCAGTGAAATTTTGAATGCCGTCAGATCACCGTCCGCATATTCGTTTCCCTTCCTGCATCATGCTGAGAGCTCCTCTGATGCCATGGCCCCACCCCCAACCTCGTCTCCAACCAACCTCCATCCTCTCGGTGAATTCGCTGATTAATTCTGCATTCTGTCCTTTAATAAACTCCCCACTAGAAGCACGTTTCCCTGCCTGCATGTTAAACAAGCCCAAGTAAACGGGACCTCGGGAGACTAATGTTCTGATGCCCAAGACGACGTCTCGCCAGCACGGGAAATCCGCTTAAATCTGCAAATGAAAAATGAAAATGAAGGACGTTCTTATTGAATCCCGGGATTCGTTTTGAAAACGAAACCATTTCTGATATTCCCTTCACCCCATTCTTTCGCTGTTTCCCGCATTCCATTGTCTTAATGACTTTAGGATATTCATTGAAAACGTACAGATACTCGCAGGTCCATCACTGATTAAGCAGTGGCCGGATCTCACAGTATCAATGCCCAGGGCCTTAAGTGCAGCGCAACGCGATAGCCGTGCTAGCATAGCACTTTGGCCTATGCTTACTTAGCCAAGATCCTATCAGTCCCACAGGGTGGTGTCCTTTGCCAAGACAACTTTAGAATGGGGGTGACGATCAATCCATTATCTACCATCCATCCATCCATCCATTATCTAAGCCGCTTATTCCTGGTCAGGGTCGCGGGGGGTGCTGGAGCCTATCCCAGCATGCATTGGGCGAGAGGCAGGAATACACCCTGGACAGGCCGCCAATCCATCACAGGGCACACACACCATTCACTCACACACTCATACCTATGGGCAATTTAGAGTCTCCAATTAGCCTAACCTGCATGTCTTTGGACTGTGGGAGGAAACCGGAGTACCTGGAGGAAATCCACATGGACACGGGGAGAACATGCAAACTCAATATAATTGTTTGGGAAAGCATGCTTGACTCAATTACAATAACAGAACCGTATTACAGAGGCAAGCAGCCACACTACAGTTCATTATGAAAGTAAAAGAAGCAGCTTCTCAGTTTAATCAGCTAGTTTGTACAGCTACTGGTGATGAACAGGCTTACGATGTCTTCTTTGAGAATCTTTTTTTAAAATCCTGATGGTAACATTGATGTTCTCTACCTCTCCAAGTGCCAATAATGTAATCATGCAAAGCTCGTTATGCAAAGGAGTTAGCTCATTAACCAAGAAAATGTACAAACATAAAAATACCAGCAGCAAATTCAGGTATTGGTTGACATTTTTCTTTTGGTGATTTTGGAGTTGTTCACCTGTCTGACACTGTTTTTTTTGTTGTTTTTATTTATTCATTTCAGATGTTACACCCGTTTTTTCTCTCAATTTGATAGCCAATTGTACCATTCAATTCCCTGTGCTGAGAATTCGCCGCAACACAGTGCCGTCGGCCTTCTTCAAGGCGTGACTCCTTGTGGCCCTGACCGTGATTCCAGCGCTGCACGGAGTCGCCATGTGCACAACGATTCTCCCCGCCCAATTTGCCGCTCCCTCAAGGCAGCAACCATACTCGGCTCAAAGCCTTTTACCGCGCCGGCCGCCAGTCTAACACTGTTGCCACGACGGCGTGAGGTTGGCAAATGAGATGAGAAACTACCAGGGGGGGAGAAAAATAGGACAGCGGACGCCACATACAGCGAACAGCGGCTGCTCTCACGTTAACACCGCCGGCCTATGCAAATCTGAGACATCGATTCGGAGGACCCAATCGGCGCTCTGAGCTTTTTTGATTTTACCCAAACAAAGGGCTGAGAACAACCCCAGGTCGGCAGGCTCATGTTCTCCTGGTCCTTCTGTTCGACAGACAGGACTGTTTAAGCAGGTCCTCCGGGGCTGGACAATCGCGTGCTTTGTGCTCCCGGGACGAGAGAAAAAAAAAAAAAAGAAGAAGAAGAAGAAATTCAGTTACAAAGGACATGAAGTGCTGGTGTAATTGGGATATTTGCGAGCATCCTGTTCCGGGGGCCAGGTATAAGGAGGGGTGGTGAAATCAAACCTGTGAGAGGGTAGAGCAGAGGGAGCATGCCCCCCTGCACAGGGGTGACATTCCAGGAGCCCACCGTGATGCTGGGCGCAGCGGAGATAGCGGCTCGATCGGGAGGTATAAGTAACAAACGGCGTCAATTTAAGTGTCCCGGACGGGGCACCTGCTCGGGGGTCGGGTTACGCCGAAACGACTCCCATGTCATTGTTTCCCTCGGAGGATTCCATTTGCGGCCTCGTCGCGTCCGTGGCAACAATGGCGAGGCTGTTTCTTAATGGACAGAGGGCCGTAGAGGGGGAAAAAACGGCCTCATCCCCCTCCTCAAACCTCCTGTATCATTGCTATCAGGGCCCCTGCAGGGGGACGGGGCCGCGCCCGGGCTACGCTCGCTGGAATAACTACATTCCCCTCCTGCTTCTCAGGGTCACCACCAGCTTAATTTGTTACTAATTTGTAACCCCAGCTTTTTTCAAGCGACTTAGTCATCTAGTTACAGATGGGGGGGCCCAGAAGAGCTTAATAACAGTATTCACTGGGGAATAGCATTAGGATCCTTCCCAAAAACTACAAACTGCACAGTAGCATCTCTATGTTAGCCATCTTATTGCAGATCACTAAATCTGAGTAAAGATTACCTGGATTATGACACATTTATAACAATAACAAAACAAAAAAAGTCTGCATGAGCTATTCCTACAGCTGAAGAGTTAAACATTAAAAGCTTACTGATTACATTATGTTACATTACATTCATTTGGCAGATGCTTTTATCCAAAGCGGCGTACAATAAGTGCATACCGAAGGTCACTGGAGCGAATACAAACAGGTCAGATAAAGTACAGCATCATAAAGTAGCAGCTATCCAAAGCCATGCATATCAAGTCTAGTTCACGCAGTAAATCTATGGCTAAGTCTTAAGGCTAAATCAGTAGCATTAAAAGAGAAGTTTTAAGCGAAGTGAGGCCTGATCCAAGGTTGAAATAAATGCATTTCATGGAAAAGATCAATAAGTATCTCTGTATTATGACATAAGTTGATGATTTGAGCATCTCTACCGTCGCCTGTTAACCAGCAAACAATAGCTGTGAGCAGCATGCACTGTTTAACATGCAAGAGAATTCCCACTTCATTAGCTTGCGTGTTCTTAATCTGCTGAAATGTGTAATTAAACATCACCGACCATCCACCATCACTCTGTCCCCTGGTTCTGTGTCCCTCTGGGAGATCTGAAACACGCCGCGCTGTGGAGCTTTATGTCAGGAACAAGGCTCATTTGCTATCGGGTGCAGAATGTCAAGTAAAATGCAATCATTTACCATGCATTTTATCCCACATTAACCATAATATCCCCCCCCCCCCCCCCCCCCCCCCCCTCATTTTTGACCTAAAAATTTAACTTTTTCTTATATTTTTAATGTTTGAAATGACAGGTCTAAATATAAAATATGCTATCCCAAAATAAAATATATGTAAGACAAAAATACAGAAGGTAAATGTTTTATTATTTCATGTTTTGCTACATTTAATAAAGGGTTGAAACACCTCACATTTAACTAAATGTTTCATACATTTAAGAAACAAAAAAATTTGTAAATGCATGAAACATTTAAGAAATAGTTTACTAAATGTTTCCAATGTTTACTAAAGGCTGAAAACCACCAAATAATGGAAAAAATAGCTACATGTTTCTGTCCTAAATATGGGAGGAAATGCAGTCAAATAATTTTATTTTATGTCACATTGGGTAGGCCTATCCCATAATTCGAACGGCCTCAAGCAAGATACTTAACATGAAATGTTCTGGCTGAAATAAAAATCAATAACACAGACAAATATAAACAATGCAGGTGATTTCTGATGTAAGTGAAAGCCAATGCTGCCCAATGTTAAAGTGATGCTGCCCCGATTACAGTGCAACCGTCACCGTGCGGAGCACGTGAACAGTGTTCTACAAAAATGTCACGCTGCCCGGAAAAGGGCGCTAATAAAAGATATGCACTGTGAAATCACATTTTATCTGCTTGCTTACCTGACTCTCACAAACACACCTGCTGTGTTATGTTGATTATTTCTATGTGGCGTGTCCTCTCAGGTCATTTAAGAACTTCACCTTGTCGGTTTTTAATCATCTCAAAAAGTAGCTAGGCTACGTTCATAACAGCGATTTTCATTTCAAGCGATTACAATAGCTACATTTAAACTTGATGGAAATACGATTTAACGGTGTAAAACTGCTCGCAACCACACGCCTAGAATAGTCAACTACTCCAAGTTAAAGAAGTTGCTCTGCGGGTCGTGCTGGTGTTTGGAATGGTTTGATGAGTGTGATGAGGGTTTTCACCCCCCTCTATCGCGCCGGTCCGGTTGGAAAAGATTGGTTACCATAACCTAGTAATCAACCGGTCTGACAGCTCACGATTACCGGTGATAACAAGCCTGTCGTAATTTTGGCTGAGAGAAGGCTCGCGCCGGTACTGGGTGGGGGCTCTGTGGTGCTTTACTGGTGGAGCGCTCGCGCTGTTACCTTCGTTCGTAATTTGTTTTCAAGAACTGCGATTTACATTTCAGTTGGATTACACCTTTTAGTGCATCACAAGCAATAAGTGGCCGCGGTGAAAAATTTCACATCTCCGCTAGATTTCAAACGGCGCATTTCAGGCCTCAAGTGAAGAGGCTTACAATTACAATTTAAATCAAACGCCAGTGTGTCCATCTAACTATCTAAAATAACCCTTTGAGCACCAGTAAATAATGCGGCGAAGCGGGGCAGCGGGCTCGCAGATGCAGGTCGTTTTGAGTAAATCACAATGTTACCTTGCCACTGTAGGCTACATTTGAATATCGTGCAATTAGTGTTATTTTAGTCAAGGGCTCCAATTTCGAATGACATGCAAATATAAGCAATTTGGCAGCAGGCGAAAGAACACTGGATAGTGCAGTTGAAACGGGGAGTGGGAGGTTTATATAAAGTTGTTTCCTCAGAAAATGTGAGGCCTACTTTGAAACATGGGGAATATGGAAATACGGCTCTGATCTTAAATGCATCAATTAATTCAGGATTTCGAGTGGTGAAATAAGATATAGGCTAAGGTCTTGGGCTATATATGTCAAATTTAGCCATTCAATTTGCTTGTTTTATGACGTTATTGCGCAATAAAGACTGGCAAAGTAGCCTACCGAATTGCCACACTGAATGACACGGGCCTTGCCGTGTTTTAATGTTCACAATTAAAGGATTAATATTAAATATCACTGGATTTGGATAGCAGTTCAATAATTTTGTATAATATATTAATATTATCATTAGGGTTCGCGAGGTCTATAGAAAAGATGTATTTTATATCACCTGATAAAAGTCAAGGGTCATACTTTAAATAAACTACTTCATGCCAGTTTTCAAATGGCCTTCAACCATTTAATGGTATAACCGAGTTATGTAGACCAAGCGTCTTAATTACGCGATTCTGCTCTGAACTTTCAATTTTCCTATTTACGCATGCCAGCGTGTATTCATTATTTAAATTCGTTGATGAAATTATGTAAAACTTGTTTAAACCAAAGCTCGGCGTGTAATAAGAACTGCCAGCTTGTTCATGTAATTCAAATAGGTTCCGCTCCTGAAAGGCAAATAAATACAACTCAATGAATAAATGGACTAAAGTTTCATATGGGATTATTATACATTTGTGTTCCGTTATTTTGACTGTTTTCCCACATTTTGGAATAGTAAAGACATCAAAACTATGAGATAACACAAATTAAATTATGCAAAGACCAAAAAAGTGTTAAACAAATTTTTTAAAAAGTCATATATTTTTGATTTTTCAAAGTAGCCACCCTTTGCCTTGATAACGGCCTTGCACATTCTTGCCATTCTCTCAAACAACTTCTGTGGTAAACAGGTATTCCACAGGTAAACAGGTGATGCCATCATGACTCTGTATAAAAGGATATCAAAAGACTCCTGATATCTTATTTCCAGGTACTCTTAGAAGCGATACTATAACCTCTGCATTTGAATGGATCTCTATAGGAATTGGGGGGTGGGACTAGATTAAGCTGTAAATCCATTTCTACAATAGACTCTGATAACCAGTCAACATAGCCTAATGTAATCTTAATGGATTAGCTTGTTAGGGAATAATGTAACCGCAGCTATTCAGACTCACAACCTGTCGAAATGACATCTGATGAGCCCACGATGTGCCAGCAAAGAGACAAGGAGATATTTCCCTACCTCATCAGCAGCCTTTGTGCACAGCGGCACGCCGGTTGGGTCTCGGCACATGGCGGGCTTGTTAAAGCACAATCAAACATTCTCCTATATGTTCCCGCGTGCTCGCCGTTCAGTTGAACTGTTACGGACAGTTCGTTAAGTAGCCTATAGTCTGTGAATCGGTGTGATTAAGCAATCTGGGGTGCGATGGGGTATAGCCATCAATAACGATCAACAGAGATTATAAAGAACAGGCCCACTGATTTCTCCTAAAAAAAATTAAAATACTCATACGAATTCAGAACGGCCACATGACGTGTTAGGCTACTGTAGATACCAATGGCCAACTTTACTTAAATGTATGGGGGGTGGTTAGGGCCAACAACTTTATATATGCATATTATCAGGGGCGTCATAGTGGGGGGAATAGTGGAACTCACTAGCCAGGGCCCCAAGGCAGGGAGGGGCCCTTACAAGGCCTGGACTAAAGAGTTTGCATTGGGAAGGGGGCCCACAGAGAGTGCATTTCAGAATTTCGTGCTACGCCCCTGCACATTATAATTTTTGTGTCTTTGCAGTTTTAGTATGCTGTGTGTTTGATCTGGAACATATTTGCAGAAATAGCCTTTGGTTGCTTGATTAGCTGTAAAAACATCCATAACCATGTTCTTGATATGAGAACTCAAACCACCCGCCCTGCTGAAAATTCCATCTTCAACCAGCCTAAACTGGTCAAGATGGTCTAAACTGTGTTTTTCACACTTAACGGGTCGACCCGGGCTTCATTCCAATCACTTATTTTCACTCCTTGCATCCTTTCCTCGTGTCCTCTGTTGGGCGGAGCTAAGGAGCGAGGAAAGGATGCAAGGATCAGATACGAGGACGGAGGAATCGAGGCAACATACATTAGGCAAATGGAACGTCCTTGCTCAATCAAGAGTGAGCGTCATATTATGCTTACGTGCTTTTTCATGAATAAACGTGGCTTTTGTTAGTTTTAAAAATTAGTGTCATTATGGATTAGCGCTTTATAATAAATGGAAAGTAACAGTAAAATTGCATTTGTGTAGGGGTGTGCCTGCGACGTGGCAGATGTGAAGAATGGTGGATAATTTATACACATCACACATTCTGAGAAAAGCCTTCCGCAAAGGCTTGCGTTTCCACACTGAAGCATCCTCCAGGAGCCTCCTCGTTCCCCACTCCTCGCTCCTCCGAGGAACATTTAGCAGTTTGGAATGTCCTTAAAGATGGCCGACCTAGATCAATTTCCAGGTCAGGTGAGGACCAAGGAGATGAGGACGGATAAAATAAGCGATTGGAATGAACCCCAGCTGTTCACCAGCTGACCAGCCTGTAGTCAACTCGTCCACCAGTATCACCACCAGCTTACTTTACCATCTTAACCAGCTTTGACCAGCCACACACTAGCTGTGATCAGTGAAGTGTCGAAAACACATCTAAGCCATTTTAGAACCTCAGCTAGTCTTCGGTGGAATTTTCGGCAGAGCATACAAGCCATTTTTACCATTTAGAGGTGTTTTTAATAGACTGATGGCTTGTCTATTGTGAGATACGATCATTTAGATGTATTTAAAGATAAACATCCCAGAAGCACAAACAATATCAACCATATGTGAGAATATTATGGCTCCAATTAATCCATGTGTTTTTCCATTCAAAATAGACATGGGGCTGTTTTGGATAAAAGCGTCTGCTAAATTAATGTAATGTAATGTAATGTTTACAAAATGTTACATAGAATGTATTGCTAGTGTGCAGGTGATGCTGTGAGAATTTTATGTCATAGGTGACTCGTTCAATGACCACCAGTGAGGACATGTTGAATAGGGTCTATGTGTTAAAACCATAAAAATTTGAATATCATGGAAAAGTTTTTTTTTTCCTCCATAATTCCATTCAAAAAGTGAAACTTTCATAGATTATAGATTCATTACACACAAAGTGAAATATTTCTAGCCTTTATTTGTTTCATTTTTCATAATTTTGGTTTACAGCTCCAGAAAACCCCCAAAACAGTATTTCAAGAAATTAGAATAGTGTGTTGAAAATCAGCATTTACTTCAGTTATTTCAGAGAATGAGTGGAGTGGCTTGACTCGAGGAATCCGACAGTTGTAGCCCATGTCCCGGATACGTCTGTACGTGGTGGTTTTTGAAGCACTGACTCCAGCCTCAGTCCACTCCCTCTGCATCTCCGCCACATTTTGGAATCGTCTTTGCTTGACAATCCGCTGAAGCCTACGGTCATCTCTTTTGCTTGTGGACCTTCTCGTGCCACATTTTTCCCTTCCACTAAACTTTCTATTGATATGCTGGGACACTGCACTCTGTGAACAGCCAGCCTCCTTAGCGATGACCTTTTGTGGCTTACCCATCTTCTGGAGGGTGTCAATGATGGTCTTCTGGCCAATTGTCAAGTCTGCAGTCTTCCCCATACTGAACCAAACTGAGATAAACTTTGCAGGTGTTTTGAATAAATTAGATGATAGTGTGACACTAAGTCTAAAACATTCATTCTCTGAAATAACTGAAATGCTGATTTTCGACACACTATTCTAATTTCTTGAAATACTGTTTTGGGGGTTTTCTGGAGCTGTAAGCCAAAATTATGAAACATGAAACAAATAAAGGCTAGAAATATTTCACTTTGTGTGTAATGAATCTATAATCTATGAAAGTTTCACTTTTTGAATGGAATTATGGAAAAAAAAAAACTTTTCCATGATATTCTAATTTTTTGGAAAGGATCTGTATATATATAGCTCAGGTGTTATTTTTGATCACCAGAGGGCGCTCTATGTAGCAATAGTGAGGGACAGTGTGGGCTATAACTGTACCAATATGTTTCTAAAATGTAACCCATTGGTTGTTGTATAATACAACAGGGTGAAGGTTTAATACATTTTTTTTTATTTTTTAAAAGCCTTAGCTCGCCTAGTCCTTACAAGTTCAGCCTTGCAAGAACAAACTCCACAGCATAGCCCCTCCAATGTCCTGAAAATGAAGTCATAAATATAACATAAATTGTCATATTTATGTTACATATGCATACATTTAATTGTGTGAGAACATAGCCCACTCAAACCAGGAGGTAACCATTTTCTAAGCCACTTACTATTGGTCAGGGTCGTGGGGGGCTGGAGCCTATCCCAGCATGCATTGGGAGAGAGGCAGTAATACACCCTGGACAGGGTCGCCCGTCCATCGCAGGGCACACACACACCATTCACTCACACATTCATAACCCAAGAACAATTTAGAGTCTCCAATTAGCCTAACATGCATGTCTTTGGACTGTGGGAGGAAACCCACGCGGACACAGGAAGAAGAACATGCAAACTCCACACAGAAAGGCCCTCGGCCGGGATTCAAACTCGGTACCTTCTTGTTGTGAGGTGACAGCTCTTCTCGCTGCACCACTGTGCCCCCCCCCCCAGGAGGTAAACTGAAATGGGGGGTGGTGGGGAGGGGGTACCCCGATACACAAACCCCTGCTTGTGAAGCAATCTGTTTCTTCTTCCCCCAGCAATGACTAGCAGAGACTAAAGGCTTTATCCGGGAGGAACTACAATGGGATTGCATTGTAGTCATCCTTCTGAACTCCCAGGTCTTCTTATCAGCAGACGGGATAGGTGTATTGTCCCAGTGCTTTTCTTTGGGTAGATCTAATCTAGGCAGCTGAAGGGAAAGCAGCATATTGCCGCTATGCGCTGAGGACGAGACTCTGGCTGTCAGGACTTATCAAAGCCGTACTGAAGAATGAATCCTTGCTTCTGAGACGTTTGCGCGTCGGTACATATTTCATATGCGCTAATTCCCACCACATTGCCAACTGCACGAATGCCCTGCGTTGTTCCCAAAATAAAGGGCAGCTGACAGACTAAATGAAATAATTACAATCTGTTCATTTGGCAGGCGGATGATATTGTGCGCAGGTGCTGCATCACATTGTGATACCACTCCACGAACAACAAGAGAATGAGCAGATAGTACAATGAGACATTCATTTCGGTAACTCCATTGTTGGCAATCCTGCATTTTTCTTTTACGTCAATGAACTGTGGTGCCAAGTCATTTTTCCTCGCATCTTCTAGCGACATCTAGTGGTAAGGCTTTGTATGCGTCCACGAGGAATGTCCATGTGGTACAACTAAAATAAAGTTGAGTAATCAAATCTAATTCCATTATTGGTAAATGTTTTTAAAAATCGCACACGAGTCACTGTGAGGTGATTATTTTAGTTATGCTATAATTCATTTAAAGCAAAGTCTGATTGGAATACAATCTGATTTTAAAATAAATGTGTGACAACCACACAACCTGATTAAATATATAATAGTTTGAATTCCGTATCAGACTGTTGTCTTTACAGAACGTACTGCATTTTAAGGGACGTTTATGTACATTTTCAAATCACTGCTCCACACTGCCGCTTTGACCACAGCTCCACGCTGCTGCTCTGACCACTGCTCCACATTGCTGCTCTGACCACTGCTCCACACTGCTGCTCTGACCACTGCTCCACACTGCCGCTCTGACCACTGCTCCACACTGCCGCTCTGACCACTGCTCCACACTGCCGCTCTGACCACTGCTCCACACTGCTGCTCTGATCTCTGCTCCACACTGCTGCTCTGACCACTGCTCCACACTGCTGCTCTGACCACTGCTCCACACTGCTGCTCTGATCTCTGCTCCACACTGCTGCTCTGACCACTGCTCCACACTGCTGCTCTGGCCACTGCTCCACACTGCTGCTCTGGCCACTGCTCCACACTGCTGCTCTGATCTCTGCTCCACACTGCTGCTCTGACCACTGCTCCACACTGCTGCTCTGATCTCTGCTCCACACTGCTGCTCTGACCACTGCTCCACACTGCTGCTCTGACCACTGCTCCACACTGCCGCTCTGACCACTGCTCCACACTGCTGCTCTGACCACTGCTCCACACTGTTGCTCTGACCGCTGCTCCACACTGCTGCTCTGACCACTGCTCCACACTGCCGCTCTGACCACTGCTCCACACTGCTGCTCTGACCACTGCTCCACACTGCTGCTCTGACCGCTGCTCCACACTGCTGCTCTGACCACTGCTCCACACTGCCGCTCTGACCACTGCTCCACACTGCCGCTCTGACCACTGCTCCACACTGCTGCTCTGACCACTGCTCCACACTGCTGCTCTGACCACTGCTGCATATTGCTTTCATCAAAGTGAAAGTCCCACTCAGACGATATTCATTCGGTTGCCCTGGTGACCACGCATCATCCAATGTGTTTTCATGGTCAGGTTTTAGATTTTTTGTTAAATAGAACAGCAGCAAGATCCCCGTGGTTCTCAATTCACAAGAAACAAAAGAACCGATGGAGAGTCTGAAGACCTGGCGGAGGACAACGTCCCAGCATCCTCTGATCTCTGGTGATTGTAGCTTAAGAGGCGGAGGTTCAAAGGTGTGCTTGGGGAACGGCGGCGTTTTATTAGCATCCGCGCGCGGCTTTGATGTGCGCCTCTCCTGCAGCACCTGTACCTTTGATATCCAGAGTCCTGGGAGGGGAGGGGCTGGTTCCATTCAGCAGCAGAGGGGGGCGTGTTTTTTCCGGTTGGCCCCCCCAACGTTAACCCCCGCTTTCTCTTACACACCTCCCCCTTTTTCACATTTGGAGGTGAGCGGACAGGGACTGGCTCTGTTGACCCATCCGTGCAGCTCGCAGTTAGCCTGTGGGATCTGTGCTGACCCGACCCAAGCAGAGAATAGCCCGTGCGTGGGCGCTTCTTACACTTACCATCATTTTCTCCCAGTAAATAGATGCGCAGTGGAATGCACATGTGGTCAGACGGGCACACATGATGTTAGAGGAGGACAGCGCGGGCCACACGACGCCGTCGTCTTCAGAGGGTTCCAACCAGACTGTTGTTTTTCAAGTCCTTCTCACTATCCTGTAGATGGAGCCGTGGTGACTGTACAGAACCCATGGTGATGGGTCGACAGATAAACAGATCAACTCACAGATTCCCTCAAGTGGCCATGATGTACGTCTCTATCGATGGCAACCTGCATTCAAACCATACGGCACATGGAGATGACATGCAGAATTTCACACACACACAGACACACACAGACACACACAGACACACACAGACACACACAGACACACACACACACACACACACACACCAGTGAGGGACTGAAGGACTGCAGAAATCACTTCGTAAAAATCACACAGCAATCAGGACACTTTTCTTTTCTTTTTTTTTATCCACTTGCAAGGACTGCGACACAAGCGATATTTCAGCAGGCACTGCCACGGCCTCCTAAGGTCTGTGTCTGAGACGGGGTGGGGTGATTTATAAGGACAAGCAGAAAGGCCCTGAGAGGTGAGATAAGGCCTTCTCCAGATGAATGCATCCACGCTGTTGAGGGGCTTTTCTTGCAAGGAGACGAATGCAGCCGCGCGTATACATTTCCCGTGCCACGACGGTGACCCCTTACCTTCGGCTTTGTCCGAGCGCTCAGCGGCCGCCTAATTCACCGCCCCTCGGACCATTCAGCCGTTAAGCCTTTATCCTGCGCAGTAAAAAGACAAAAGGTGGAGGAGAGATGGAGGAATCTTTGAATAAAGCGCTAATCAATGCTGCCCGACAGTGGCTCAGATACGACCCAAGATGGACACCCTCCTTCCTGGGTAATGGGTCATCTGGCAATCGGAGAGGCCACCGGCCACCATCGTAAGCCCAACGACAGCCAAACTGACAGCACCCCCCAGGCAGAGTAAACATAACCCAACGTAAATACGCGAACGTGGAGGCTTCGAGCGACGCGAGCAAAGTCGATGTGACGCGTCGTTGCGTTCTAAAATGCGTCACCTGAAATTCTTAACGCAATAAAAGCGCAAGCTGCAATGTCAAGCATCGCAGCTAGGGGGTGCTATAGCAGGACACAACAGGATCAAGCAGTCTTCTTCGATTTGTGTTTTCTTCCGCTCTGTCTTTCACAACTGTCCTGGAGCGCCCCCTTGAGGACTCTGGTGTATTACCTCCACAGGGACGTCACAGAGCGCACGTTGAGTATGTACAACCGGGCCATGCATTTGCAGCGTGTAGGCCCGGCATTGTCATTTGCGTTTGTATACTTATGTAGGTACTTGTGTGTCGAGCCTAACATTTGTTGCGATTGTAAAGAGGGGACCCCTCAGAAATGCCCCTGCCCATTACGCATAGCTCAGTCAGCTGGGGCTCTCACATGCTGATATTCCCAGAGGTCCGTGACATCGCTGTGCTTTTCCTGGCACCGAGGTGAGAGATTCCATTCACGATTCCACAGCTGAACTCCTGGCCTAAGCGATACTGAGTTTAGGTTTTGTACTGGGTTTTTATCTTGTCAATGTTCTTTGATATTTGTCCTTCTTTCAGGGATGTAGGTTTTTTTTACCTTGGTTTTTCTACCCAGCACTTACTCTTGATTTAAGTCTTGAGCCTTTCACTCAATCGGTCAAGTACAAACACAATTTTTTCTTGGCAATTACTGAACTCACCAAACTCTGTTTGCAACAAAAAAACTCTTGCGTTTAACAGTGAGTCAAAGTTGAGAATAAAATGCTGAATCCAGGCCTTGGCCTTAGTATTATATAAAGTAAAACACTATACATCTTCCCACTCCTATCCCAGAATGCACCACACCTCCTGTTTTCACCCTGTTTTCAGTGGTTGTAGGCCAGTTAAATGCCGTTGCCCTGTACCCAGGGTGGGAGTAGAACCACATGACAGACTGTCAGGACAAATGTCCCTGTCCTGCACCAGACTGAACCCTTAAAGCCAACAGAAGATGGGCTTTCAAATAATTTTTAAAGCTTTTTTGAAAGTCCTGTGAGATATTTAAAAAATACAAAATGCTGATACTATCGCCTGTCCCCAAAGTCGCTGTGTGGATCTAGCCAAGCAGTTAAAGGTGATAGCGCTGTTCTTTCAAAGACATTCTGACGTTGTTAAGATGTGTCATGGGGCTCCCCCTAGTGGCCCCCTTCCACTAAGCGCTGATCAGCACACAAAAAAAACAAGAAAAAAAAGAATGACTTGTGGAGGTGAGGGACATATGACTTTACATCTCGCCTCTTTACAAGTGTCCCCTGCCACTCTCCTTAGATTCTGTCAGTGCAGATGATGCACAGAGCTGAATAAGTCACTGCCGCAAAGAGAGAGCCCTCCATCTGAGGAGATGCGCACACACACACACACACACACACACACACACACACTCTCACACACAGGCACACACACACGCGCACACTCTCGCGAGCACACACACACACACACACACACACACACACACTCTCACACACACACACACACACGCACACACGCACACACACACACACACACACTCTCGCACACACACACACACACAGGCACACTCTCACACACAGGCACACACACGCGCACACACACACACAGGCACACTCTCACATACTCACACACATGCACACACACACAGGTGCAGACACACAAGCGCAGACACACACAGGCACACACACACAGGCACACATGCGCACACACGCTCACAAACGCACACACACACACATGCACATAAGCAGACACAAGCACACACAGACACACGCGCACACACGCATACACACACACACACATACACACACGCATACACACACGCATACACACACACACACACACGCGCATACACACACACACACACACACACACACACTGCACACACACACACACACACACACACACACACACACTGCACACACACACGCACACCCTCTCCAGAGCTCCTGTCCAAAGCCGCTGAGATTCTGAAGACGTCAGGCTGCACAGCTGGGTCAAAGACATACAGTATTTACTCTTGTTTGACTCTGTGGATGCCAGTTACATTTGATAACAGTCCTGCAGCTGCTGGGGAATTTTAAAAAAACCTTGTAACCAAACGAAACGTACATCATGTGAAATACCTGTGGCTATAATCCGACTGTGCTCGGAATGGTCCAGTCCAGGTAGACGTTTTCAGGTGCAGTGACAGAGCCAGCGACATCGCCGATGTCCCGCTGCCAGCACACCCTGACCAGCGAGAACCCCGTCGTTCCCCTGCGAGAGTGAGAGGGAAGGTGTGTTGTGATTGGGGGGTATAAGGTGTAATTATAGGAATATCGGGGGCTGTCGCCTGATGATGACCTTCAGTCTTAGCAGTGGCGTGTAATCACACGCCTCAATTAGCCGCCCCGGCTTCCTGCGTCCCCCTCTGCCGTTTCCTGACGGCTCCTCGTCCCCGCGCAGCGTAATTAGCTTTCATCCGCCGCCAAAACCGCCGAGGAGAGGAGAGGAGAGAGCGGCGGTGATTGTGCCGCCGTCTCAGCCAGCCCTGTAAATAATCGCCACCCATTTCAATCAGATTAATTTTATAGCTGATACAGGGAAAATTACATCCCGGGCCACTTGTGAAAATTGGCCTGTTCTTACCCCACCCCCCTCCCTCCTGCTCACAAACCCACAATCATCATCCAGGGTGGGGGGGGGGGGGGGGTATTGGGGGTGCTTAGGTCTGAAGGCTGGGGCAGTAAAGGTGACTGAACATGGCTGCCAAACACTTATTTTTAAAAAAAAATTTTTTTTTTTTACTGTTTATTATTTTTTTTCTTTTGAAAGATAATGTAGGCCTGTTCCATTTCTCTCAGATACGCAATCATCCAATTTATTTATTTTTATTTTTATTTTTTTAAAGCTCCGGCACACGCGTTTTAATTTGGTTTGTACACAGACCTCTACACCGCACAACATACACCAGGTTAGGGTACAAAACTAAAACCCTGCCCAGGATCCGTGCCATCTCCCGCCCAAAGCACAAACACTGGGTTTCTCTCACCATTAAAATCCGCAGAACAAGAACACCTCCGTCGTCTCCTGGCTTCCCACAAACAGGAAAGGCTCAGGAATCTCGCTAATGACAAATGCAGAAGAGAGAGAGAGATAGAACGTAAATAATCACAGAATATCGGTTAGTAAGTGAGCATGCCCACAGGCCACTGTAATCAGTCACCAGATATACAGGGGAATTTATTTATATGCTTTTACATTCCTCTGTCTGCCCCTCAGTGTGCATCAAACTGTATCTGATGCTAATGATGCTAGCGTCGTTGTAGTCTGTCTCATGACATTAATAAGTGTTTGTTTGCTGGTGCAATTATGATTGATTTAAATACATGCCTAAAAATTGCTCTGATGTGGAATGATGGGTCCCATTTTCCATTAAACCAGATAAATTCAAACTCGCAAAAAAAAAAAGTTTCCAATTTTCAAATGACTCTGAATAATTTAAAGAAGTAATGAGGCAGAATGAATATATAAAATATGAAACTCAGCTAACAATGTTTCTCCCACTGATTGCTTATCAAATGTTCTGATTTAGGATGTTTTACAGCAGTAAATGGTTGATGTAATGAAGCTTAGTGACACATGTCACTAGAGATACACCCCAATATTCCCAAAAGGAGGAGGGGGTTCAGTCAGAGGGGTACCCCATTCCTTACTGCCCAACAGGACCTCCTCTGACTAAAGTAGTGCCTTCTGGGACATGAGTGAGCGTGCTCTCTCTTAAATTTTGGGAGCGGGACAATCAAACGTTTGAAGCTCTTACTTTTCATATACATTCCACTGCAACGACTGAGCCGAAGACCTTTACACAGTCCTAGTACCCATAATCCTCTGCTTCAGCAACCACCCCAAGGTACTCTCCTCACCCATCCAAACATGTGTGAGTCACAACTGACCGACCGTTCCGATTGGCGGTTGCAGCTCTCTGGCGCATCCCAAGTTAACTGAGGTGAGGCAATATGGGCCCCTTGCCAACAGTATCCAGTGTGAATTAACCCGACTGCTGTTTATGGGAAGGTTTCCAAGGTTCTGTGGGCACGTACAGTGAGAGGGGGGGGTAGGGTTATCCACCTAATGAATAAACCTTAAGCACAAAAATAATTTTTAAAAAGAGGGAGATGAGTTTCAGATCCAGCTGGCAGGGAGCTTAACGGAGATGGGATTATCCTTCCAGGCTCCTTTCCCAGAATGCACTGGGGGGGGGGGATTGGCCGTCTTCCGTTTTTTTCACAGCAGCGAGGAATACCGCGGCGGCCAGTCTGAACGGGCCACCCTTCGATGACAGTCTCCTCAAACGCACCAACAGAAAGGGGCGCGGGTGTGCCAAGGTCTACTCCGGGCCACATTTTACACGCGTCAAGCTGTCCGCACAGATCTGAATTATGGAGTCTGTTGAATTAATGGTTGATTATGCATCTAAAGCTTTTTTTTTTTCCCCTCTCATCTAGGCGAACTCCAATCGTCTTCCCAGTAGGGGGCCAGCCGCAGATCCACATAACCGCCTACAAGGTAATCAGAAACAACAGGACGCAAAATAGAGGAATGAGAAATTATGATGAGCTTTTAAGTGTACTGTGAAATCACCGGCAACAAAATCAGGTCTCGGCCAAGACGGAATATGAGTAACAGAGTGTGAAATATGTCAAATATTAGAATAAATATTAGAATGAAGAATACATATGATAACAGTGCGGGCTTTTATTGAACAGAAAAATCATGAAATGCACCGTGCTTCTAGTCATGAGAAGGACAATGTGCAACCAGGTGGAGACGCTGCGCCCTGATGAAGCCAGAAGAGTTTAGTGGATCAAGGGAAGGACAGAGGTATAAAATATCACAGCAGTTCACAGGGAGGAAATGGATCCAGATCTGGACTCACAGATGGATGGGACCAACAGTAGGTGGGAGGGGAGTAAATTAATGAAAACATTGGCCTTCACCTTCACTGGACTAACACACAATTATGGTGATAATGATGTCAGTGGTGATTCTGCTGGCAGAATTGTCTCACACTCACACTCACACTCACAGAAATATGCATACACATAAACACATATGCACACACTAACACATATGGGAACATATGTACACACACACACAAACATGCTTGCGCCCGCTGACACACAAACATGAATTCAGACACGCTGAGGGGGACGCTGGGTAATTAAGCTTGCCGGCTTTACTAGCATGTCCTTACTGTCAGATCCACGGTGTCGTACAGTGACACAGAAACACCATAAACATTTGCATTTGTGCATCTGTGTATGGGGGGGGGGGGGGGGGCTTCTCCTGTCCATGTCTCTCTCTCACTCGTGAAGAAATTGCAAAGGTAGTGAATTTGACAGGCTGTGTATCTGCATGGTCTATGAAGTGCTCCAGGTCTTGAAGATATTTGACAAGCACCCAGCATATTGTAACAAGTATCCGATAAATGTCAGGGTGCATAAAGATTGTTTTAATAGGCTCATTAGGCAACTTTATTGCCTTTACAGTTATTTCCTACAGTGCTCTGGCAACTCTAATTAATAGCACTGGAGAACTAGACTGTGGGGAAATATTACTCGCCAAATAACCGTTCACTTTTTTTTTTTTTTTTTTTTAAACATGTTTGCAAATTAGCACAAGGTGACACCTCACCATCTGACACACAGAGTTAAAAAAATAAAAAAAAAACATTTTTTCTAAAAATGTTTTTTTTTTTTTTAAAGAAAATTTAAAAAAAAAAGAAAAAAAAAACACTTTCTAATTGTTAAGCCTGGTTATCAGAACAAGTGCTTATGGTACAACATAATGGGGATAAAAGATGTTTTGGCAGGTAACATCGTTCTCCGGTGGGTGCGACGAGAAGCAGCATTTTAACACGGTAAAACTAATCAATTTTCACAGTGAACGAGGCCTTCTCTGCTTTAAGCCACTTTAAAGGGTGGAGCTAGGGGAGAAGGGGAGGGATTCAAGCCTTCAAACAGCCGTGGGCCCTGATTAGCAACTAACACCTGCTCTCCAAAATGTCAGCAGAAGCCTGGATTTACACCAAATGCGATACTCTCACTCACTTCTACCCATTATCCACTTTCAATGGGCAGCAAGGTGCAACACTGACAGCTTCCCTTTCCTCTGTGTGAACCGGGAGTATAACCGCAAAAGCGCTCGGCTTCAACATGTTTTAACTGCCGTGACATCACTGCGAAGTGAAGGCTTCAACCAATCAGGTGAAAGGAAGGGACGCAAGGAGCTCCTGTCCAACAAGGAGGATAAATTCATCCAAACCATTTCTTTGTGCCTCATTTTACAAGTTTCAATTTAGTCATTTAGCAGAGTCTTTTTGCCAAAGTGATTTGTAAAAGAGCATTTCACAAGTAAACAGCACAAGAGCTAGACAGCTGCAGTTACAGTCATGTGAATTGGCACCATACAGGTGTTTGTCTCCGCACCTGAGAGATCAAAGGAGAGAAGGGTAAGAAACACAGCCTGCCTTCCTGATTGGCTGATAACAATCTGACTGAGGAATGTCGTTCCACCATTGGGAGGGGGAGAGCAGAGAAGAGATGGGGGAGGACAGCAGAGAAGAGCTGGGAGGTAGAGAGGAGGCTGAAGAGGTCTGGTTGGGTTCTATTATTGTCTGAAGCAGGGGACCAGGGATTGAAATTCTTCTTGAAGCTCGCAAACTCCAGTGGTCACTGGAGGTATTGCAGCCTCGGGTGCCAAAAGAAAACGTCCCCATTGAAGTCCATTCAAAACTATGAAATTACCCAGGCCAAATTATACTATTTAGGACAGTTCTTATGAATTCTAAAATTTCTTCACACTGAAGTAA
The DNA here is from genome assembly GCA_029718625.1 of Synaphobranchus kaupii. Taxonomy (NCBI): domain Eukaryota; kingdom Metazoa; phylum Chordata; class Actinopteri; order Anguilliformes; family Synaphobranchidae; genus Synaphobranchus; species Synaphobranchus kaupii. The sequence continues at coordinate 61,728,478 of CM056384.1, read as the reverse complement.
TTACTCTCCAGCAATTTTTTTCTGAGCCCCACAGAAGAAGTTATAAGAGGAGGGGGAGGTGGGGGGTCTACCATGGGGTACCTGCTACAGAAGATCTGGGGCCATTTTGTCAGCCCTGCTGATGAGAAGCTTGGATCGCGTGGCCTATGCCTGCCGCCATTACACCCCGCCCCACCCCACCCCACCGCTAAGGCTGTTTGTTTGGGAATCCCAGTCTGAGAATTGCATTCCATCGACTACGCTCACTATCAACACACAATTATCTGACTTAATCATGTGGAACAGTCGCACATTCACCTGGGGCTTTGCAGGTAATGACATTCCACTCTGGTCTGCCTACATGGAATGGCCTGGTGTCTGCACGTGGGGGAGCAGGGTGAATGCTAAAGAGAAAGTTGGCTCATTTTTTATTACTGCTCTCTCTCTCTTCTCCTTTCTCTCTTCTCCTTTCTCCCTTCTCTCTTCTCTCTTCTCTCTCCCTCTCCCTCTCTTCTCTCTCTTCTCTCTCTCCCTCTTCTTTTACCTCACATCTTGGGGCCTCAGCCCACATCCATAAATGCTGTAGGTCTGGTGGCATTATTTTAATAGGCTCAAGAATGTCCGCTGCACGTGATACTCTCCAGGGATGAGAGAGAGAGAGAGAGAGGGTTGGTGGAGCGAGCAGTCCTCCCGCTCTGTGATGCAGAGTGACCAGGAACCACATTCACGCTGAATAATCAGAGAGAGATTGGGTGAAGACCTGCGCCAACACCACATCATCACAGTGAACCTGTGCGCAGTCAATTCGTCCGATAGATTCTAAAGTACGGCTTATTGTGAACAGTGATCTATCAATACGAATGTGCGTCTTCCATCAAAAGTCGCATCCATGTGCGAAATGGATATCTCGGCTTCTCAAGGTGTGAATACCTCTGTCTACTCGTAATAATTAACGCAAGGGTGGTGTTGATTTTGGAATTGACAGAGTGAGAGGTACAGATATGTGAAACAGTATTAGATAGAGCTTTCGGATCCCACCGTGGCTTTGGCGGGTGAGGCAATCTCAAGTCTCCAGGATAAGAGTGTATTTTAGATTCCTAAAGGTAAATAAAACTCACCAGCATCAGAAGTGACTGATCCAAGCCATCCTTCTCTGCAGAGTAGCCTACATGTTAAAAAAAGATAATAGATTTACATCTATACTCATTATGTCAATACTCATCTGCATGTCTTTTAAACCGCGGCATAAAAACAGTGCAGGTCTGGATCTCTCTATAATACCCCCGTTTCTAACAGACAGAACTCATCCAAGCCAGGATCAAATATTAAATAAATAATTAAACATATTTCTATATCTCTAGTGCTGAAAATAATAATTTTAGCGCTCTGGTACTACTCTGGGATCTGTTCCAACAGAACGCAATTTAGGGGGGTCCCGTTTGTAAATGGGCGAGCTGTAGCGTTCTGGAAAACGGTGGTACTGCGTTCGGCTTTGGAGACGTTTCTCAGATCTTCATCAAAAAACGTAGGCGCCAGCGTCATAATCTGAGAATCTGTTTCTGAACCGACCCATTTCTTCTCTGCATTAATTGAAAATGGCTCCGAAAAATAATCGAATTTAAGGATTTGGAACGCATGTTAGTGCACAAGAGGACCGGCGCGCGTCAGCCAGAGCGTCGTGTTCCTCCAACGACCACGACACGGTTTAACAGCCTCGCAAAATTCCATAACCGCGCGCCTCAAGGCTCCCATAATCCTCTCGTCTTTCTGACTTAATAGGAGATAATAAGGAGAGCGCGCCCGATGAATCAATATGCAACAGCGGCTTTATTTTGATAATTAATACCGACGTTGGAAATAGATTTGCGATTTGGCAGCGCAGGTCGCAGTCTACTGCGGCTCTCCATGCGGCAGAGCCCTCGTTCTGTCCTTATCCGCAACCATTCAGCTAATCAGTTTTTTTTCTCTCCTTCCAACAGCGTTAATTCTTTGACTAAAGCCTGTTATCTCATTAAAGAGCTTGCGATGGGATTCGATGGCACCCTGACATCTGTATTCATTCCTCTCGAAATTAGTCTTGACACAAAATTAATGGGGGAAAAAAACACATCGAGAACACTGGAGATTACAGGATGGACCAAGTATCACAGAAATTGTTTTGCTTTTTTTTAGTTTAAGTATTAATTTGTTGCTTTTTTGGAGTGCAATTCTGACTGGCAAACTCTGCTCCATAGCTTTTTCGTAGGATGATTCGGAAGGTTCATGAATAATTAATGCACCTTGCCATAGCTTATCTTGAATGATAATAAAAAAAGAAACCAGCTGCTCTTGTAAAAAACACGATCGCCGGTCTTTGCGGGAGCTTTACTGAGGAAGAAACACACAACACAAACACCAAAAACATGTAGGCTAAAGGATCTAACAAAGTAAAAGGTCCCATATTGTTTCCCTGCATGTTTTCATATTTGTGCACTCGGGATTACTGAGACAGATATGTGAAAATACAGGTACCTTTAGTAATTTTTAAGAACCAGTAATGACAAATACCCCCTTCCTCTTTTACAAGCTGCTTAGAATTGTTTGTCTTTGCTACGCCAAAAGGGGGGTCCAATCAACAGTAACTTTTTTGCATATCCCTGTCTGCCCTGCCCTGGTACTTATGACCGTCCTGGTGGTCGGCATTCAGAGCGAGTGCGCGCACTAATATCGCTGCATTAGAACATTGCATATTAAGTTAAGGTGATTAAATTGACCAGTTTAACATGTATAGCTAGAAATGGCCCATAAAACATGTTCTATTACCAGCTGTCGGGCTGTTAAATCACTGCACGCCCTTCCAAAAGATCCAATTCTGTGCCAAAAATGGATCGATTTCATTAAAGGTCCCATGGCATGACCTAGAAATTGGAGTTTACCTACTTTTAGCATTGATGTGCAGAGTGGCGTGATACTTATGTGCTGGTAAAATATTAACTCGGTAGCCTACTACCTCCCATTTTCAAAAGAAGAGGGAAGGGTAACGCCAGCCTTTCTCTCCTTTAGCACCTATCGCCACAGAGTAGCCTATAATTACGAGCAAGCGGAGATTTCAAACACGACTAGCAAAACTGCCCAAATGTTAAATGTGCTGTGTCGGGCACTTTTAATCTTTCCAGCTACAAGTATAATCAGCTACAATACAGTAAGAGCTTGGGCTTTACTGCTCTCTAGCGAAGCTGCCTGGTTGGGTACCGAACCCAGTAACATATCGCAATGGCACTGGTTCCCATACAATCGATAGGCTACCTACCTTAGGGAAGACAACGCAGATTTCGGTGACACTTTAAAATGCAGTGCATGAGCTGCTGACGGCTGTCAGTGACCACGTCTTATTAGCAAGCTAGCTAACGTTAAACTCGGTCAAAATTCCAAAAGTGAAAGGACCGAAAGTGTGGCGGTAGGCTATTTTACCCCAAGGATTCAGACATGCTTAAAAACAATATCAGGTTGCCAATATCAGGTCAAATTTAACATTATGTTGCCCGCTTGATGCTGGGTAGTGATGTAATAGAATTGGTAGACATTTTATATTTTTTTATATATTATGTTTTTGTCTTTTTTATTTATACAGAGATTTTATTGTTGTGTCTCTGGGCAATCCCATTGAGTTGAGTGGATGCATTTCCCTGTGTATTCCCCCAGAGAGGGGCGTGAACCGTCAAAGTACACGCATGTACCGCGGTGGTCTATGGAAGGGCTGCTTGTGTGGTTCCGGGTGAGTTAACCAATCATCGCACAGCATCTGAAAAAAACCTGAACTGCCCACCCCAAACTATTCAGCTCAAAGGTTAAAATACTCACTGGATTTATATATATATTTTTATATATTACAATACGTTTTTCCTTAAAAAACCTTACCCAACATGTTGGGTTGACCTTGTAGAATAATATAAAATTGACAAAAAAATAGTATGATATGAGACCTTTAAAGTCTCAACTTACCCTCCCATTCATCAACATGCACTTATGAATTATTCACAACCTCCCAAACTCATCCTACGAAAAAAATAGGCCGATCATACTCACTTCTTCACATGTGGAGCATTGCATTGTGGGATTCCCTTCTTGCTGGAAGCTTGCATTTTATACCCTTGGTGGAAGGGAGGATAAACGAGGGAGCGAGGGAATGTAATTACTCCCTCCCCTTTCTTAAATCGGAAATGAATCCCACTTGGTCTGGCTGCCATATTTCATCCTGGCATTTTGGGGATTCCCCCCTTGAAGCAATGGAAGGGAACAACAAGAAGAAAGCAGAAAAATTGGATACAAATGCAGCCCTGCTCTTACATATGAAACGTGAGGGTGACTGAGGCTGTAGGCATGTGAAACTGCTGTTCTGAGCTGAAACAAAATGGAGGATGATTTCATTAGAGTCACCAGGTAGAGACCAGGGTGAACAACATCTGTCAGCGACTTTCAAACTTCTCCTTGACCCCACCCCCCCACACACATATAAACACACACACACACACACACACACACACACACACACACACACACACACACACACACACACACACACACACACACACACACACAAAACACCTTGACCCCCACCCTTGTTGGGATGGGCTGTGTCAGTAGCAGCTCTGATAATTCCCCCTGTTTGAAAAAAAGATGAAAGTGTTCATGGATGAAAGAAGGTTGGATTTAATCTCCCATCCCCCAATCAGCACTGTGCATTTCCTCTGGGGTGTGTGTGTGGGGTTGGGGGGGTGGAGGAGGGGTTGCACAGTGTGGGGGGTGCGGGGGTGCAGGGGTTGGGAAAGCAAAGAAGCAGATGAACACAGTCACATTGCAGGAACTGATGCACACAGATCCCTAATGCAGACAGAGCCCTAATGCACACAGAGCTCTAATGCACACAGAGCTCTAATGCACACAGAGCTCTAATGCACACAGAGCTCTAATGCACACAGAGCTCTAATGCACACAGAGCCCTAATGCACACAGAGCTCTAATGCACACAGAGCCCTAATGCACACAGAGCTCTAATACACACAGAGCTCTAATGCACACAGAGCCCTAATGCACACAGAGCCTGAATGCACACAGAGCTCTAATGCACACAGAGCTCTAATGCACACAGAGCCTAATGCACACAGAGCTCTAATGCACACAGAGCTCTAATGCACACAGAGCTCTAATGCACACAGAGCTCTAATGCACACAGAGCTCTAATGCACACAGAGCTCTAATGCACACAGAGCTCTAATGCACACAGAGCTCTAATGCACACAGTGCTCTAATGCACACAGAGCCATAATGCACACAGAGCTCTAATGCACACAGAGCTCTAATGCACACAGAGCTCTAATGCACACAGAGCTCTAATGCACACAGAGCTCTAATGCACACAGAGCTCTAATGCACACAGAGCCATAATGCACACAGAGCTCTAATGCACACAGTGCTCTAATGCACACAGAGCCATAATGCACACAGAGCCATAATGCACACAGAGCTCTAATGCACACAGTGCTCTAATGCACACAGAGCCATAATGCACACAGAGCTCTAATGCACACAGAGCTCTAATGCACACAGAGCTCTAATGCACACAGAGCTCTAATGCACACAGAGCTCGAATGCACACAGAGCCATAATGCACACAGAGCTCTAATGCACACAGTGCTCTAATGCACACAGAGCCATAATGCACACAGAGCTCTAATGCACACAGAGCTCTAATGCACACAGAGCTCTAATGCACACAGAGCCCTAATGCACACAGAGCTCTAATGCACACAGAGCTCTAATGCACACAGAGCTCTAATGCACACAGAGCCCTAATGCACACAGAGCTCTAATGCACACAGAGCCCTAATGCACACAGAGCTCTAATGCACACAGAGCTCTAATGCACACAGAGCTCTAATGCACACAGAGCTCTAATGCACACAGAGCTCTAATGCACCCAGAGCCTAATGCACACAGAGCCTTAATGCACACAGAGCTCTAATGCACACAGAGCCTTAATGCACACAGAGCTCTAATGCACACAGTGCTCTAATGCACACAGAGCCCTAATGCACACAGAGCTCTAATACACACAGAGCCCTAATGCACACAGAGCTCTAATGCACACAGAGCCCTAATGCACACAGAGCCTGAATGCACACAGAGCCTGAATGCACACAGAGCCTGAATGCACACACACAGAGAGATGGAGAGAGAGCACACAGAGATGGAGGGAGAGAGCACAGAGATGGAAAGAGAAAGCACAGAGAGAGACTAATCATTGCATCGCAGTCTTACTTTTTTCAATGAGATGCCTTTCACGCTGTCCACAGATGATCAAAGTAGATAGACCAAACCCATCAGAAATGGGGGTGGGGGGGGCCTGTTAATGACATGTCCAACAGTCACTTGTTCATTTTGAGATCTTCATTAACCCTGAGGAAAGGGCGGTGCGGGGGTTGGGGAGTCACTGCCCTCATTATGCAAAGAAAAACAGGGGACTGCACGGGTTTTCACTGAGCAATAGAAAGATGGGAGAGGAAGTTCTAATGGAGGAGAAGGAGGGGGGGGGGGGGGGGGGGCAGGCAGGGAAACAGCAAGAGTTTGGGGTGAAGGTGGGATAGGAATATATAAAAAGTTTTAAAATGAGTCCGTAAACCACGTGGCATTGCCAAGAAAACAGTGTGCAGTGAAAAAGTAGCCTGCATCACACACACTTACAGCTCGACCCGTTTAGTTTCAGCTCAAGCTAAACTTTGACAATTACTGTGAAGGTCAATTGTTTGTCCCAGAGCTGGTACCGCCAGTAATTCACAATATAGCTACTGCGTTTAATATACCGACCCGGGCGTTTTGCATGCGTGTCCGTATCGAACTACATTCTGGAAGGCGTGGTTCACAGCTAAACTTCACTGAAAAAACATATTTCTGTGTTGTTCCCGTACGCACAGGACCCTGCACGTAACAAATACCCGAAGTCCTTTTAATGGCATTTTCAACGGAAAAGAGAACAGATTAAAACGCCCGAATGCGTACGGCTTTAATCTTCCCCTCATAATCGGACCGGACAGTTCCATCTCTCTGGTGGATGATTCAGGTGACGGAGTCGACAAACAGCCGAGGTGAGAACAGCACCCGGCTAAGACGGGGTGGAATTCACAGCATGACACACCGGTAATGAATCTGCCACCGGGTTTAAAAAAATACATAATAAAAAAAATCTAGGTATGATTGAATCAGGCATGGGATTCATTAAGTCTACCTTAAAACATCAGTGATTTCTGCTGGCTTGAAGAGGGTCGCAGTGACAGAAACGCTGGGGCGCGTTTGCGCAGCGGAAAGGCGATGTGACAACCTCAGACGTAATTATCCTCACCACGTTCACAGATGAGATTCAGATTGCTGAGCACTGCTTAGAAAAGCAAACAGAAAATATAGGCCTCAGAAAAGCTGTGCGACTGCGTAGGCTATGCAGTCAGGAGGAACACATTCGTACTTGACGTCCTGACCTCGGAATGATGGAACGGAACGCCTTGGGTTTACAAACCGGATTCCTATGAAAAAAATACTTTTAAATTTTAAAATTAAACATTTAGGCCTACACGTGGCCTTCCTAGGACCCGTCGACTTGTAATTGGGTTGTTTGATTTAATTGACACCGAACGTTTCAGATTATGACTGAATTTGGATTGCAGTCAGCTTTTCAAAAGCAGTCAGTCTTTCAAAAGCAAACTAAATAATGATGAAATATGTTTTTATTAAATTTGTTGTCAGTAGGCCTATTCAACATCTTTAAATGAGCACACTGTCATGAATAATAAGCCGAAGGACAAGTGCTTCTTAGATATTTCTGAAAAGGGCAGGCTAAAGCAAGACTGCCCTCTAGTGGTTGCTACGCGTTATATTTCATTACAGTTTTTATATTATTAACGTCATACCCCATTAGATTGATGCAACAGGAGCAAAGATGACATTATCCAGAAACATAAATGACCAACTCTATCATAGTCATCACTGTCATTTATTATTACTTAGAAGTACTTGAATTTGTGTATGTTGACCCCATTCGCAGGCTTGTTAAATTGGGAAGCCAAACAACTTGGGTTTGTTCAGTTTACCGTTCAATAATTCCCGCCTTGAGCCAAACCTCGAGGGTGAAAATAATATCTGTATAAACAGATAAACATTTTAACTAAAACGGTTGCAAAGAATGAAGAGATTAAATCAATTCTGACTGTGTATAAATGCACGGAGAAGTGTCCATTCTGTGGGCGAAGCCCTGCCAGTTAGCTGGTGTTTGCTGGGAAATACGATCTGAGGACGGATCTAAAATAGCTGCAATCCCTTGCACAAGGTTCTTAGCAAGTGGGCTGGCTGTAACATGATCACGGCAGACTCAGACAAACAGCCGCCTCTTCCTGTGGGCACGCACCCGACATACACATTTTATCAGCATTGACCTGTCAAACACATGTCACTCAGAGAGAGCCATAGATAGCTTGGCCAGCTGGACTTAAATTGAAACGGGGATAAGGCTGGACAATACGCCTACATTTGACCAATTACGAATACAAACTTTGTGCCTTGGAAACCAGCCTCATGTGCTGCTACCCTAAATGCATCAGCTAGGTTTAACTTTACCATGTGTGTTGTGTGGTTAGCCATGATTGTGCGGGGGTTGTGCGTTTTTGGATTGGTTTAATTTAGCCTCTGCTAAACAAAAATAAATGTAATTCATAAGTGATTATGCACGGCATTGCTTTCCTTGGAACATGAGAGGTTCAGTTTGGAGAGGCTAAAGTACTAAATGACAGATGTTTATGTGCAGTCACTCACAGTGTCAAGCTGCAGCCATTTGTTTAAGGTACTCTAAGGCATTTTGTCTGTGTAGTCTACCTCACTGTTCACACCCCTGGAATGCTTAGATGGCGAAACAAAGACTTTTCAGACTGTTTTTAAGTATCTTTAGTCAATGGAACTTTACTATTTATAGCACCATATACGTGACTACCACTCATCACTACTTTACCACTAATCACAAACTACCACTCATCACTACCCGACCCACTCATCACTACTTTACCACTCATCACAAACTACCACTCATCACTACTCTACCACAAATCAAACTACCACTCATCACTACCTTACCACTAATCACAAACTACCACTCATCACTACCCTACCACTAATCAGAAACAACCACTCACTACCCTTACCACTAATCACTAACTAACACTCATCACTACCCGACCACTAATCAAACTACCACTCATCACTACCCTACCACTAATCATAAACTACCACTCATCACTACCCTACCACTAATCAGAAACAACCACTCACTACCCTTACCACTAATCACTAACACTCATCACTACCTTACCACTAATCACAAACTACCACTCATCACTACCCTACCACTAATCAAAAAAAACCACTCACTACCCTTACCACTAATCACTAACACTCATCACTACCCGACCACTAATCACAAACTACCACTCATCACTACCTTACCACTAATCAAACTACCACTCATCACTACCCTACCACTCATCACTACCTTACCACTAATCACAAACTACCACTCATCACTACCCTACCACTAATCAGAAACAACCACTCACTACCCTTACCACTAATCACTAACACGCATCACTACCCGACCACTAATCACAAACTACCACTCATCACTACCCTACCACTAATCAGAAACAACCACTCACTACCCTTACCACTAATCACTAACACTCATCACTACCCTTCCACTAATCACAAACGACCACTGATCACTACCTTACCACTAATCTAACTACCACGCATCACTTCTGCACAGTGGACATTTTCCAAACTAAGTAAAACAGAAGCCCACTGGCTTGTATTCAAAAGTGAGTTGCGACAACAGTTTGACTGTAGGAACACAACGTTTCTGATATTAGATCAGCTCTTTAGTTTAAAAGTGTATTTTTGTCTATTTTAGACATGATGGCTGCCTGTCTGAATGCATCCCCATCCCAGAATGCAAATAAAAAATAACAAAAACCCTTTCAACTTTTAACCTTTAAGTAATCCTCCACATTCTCATGCAATCCTAATGTTCCCTCATGCAATGGAATACGCCAGTCACAGTGATCGCAGTGTGAAAGACTCTGGGGTCAAAAGGGTAATTAATATCTGCCATCATGCAAGTTCAAATGTCACAGGGCACACAAACTAAACAGGAACACATAGCACAGCCAATCGTTTATCAGGGGGAAAAAAACCCACACCCTATAATGTACAAAGTCATGAAGTGGTGTAAACTACACGTGAAAAACTCTGAAACCCCAAATTATATTTTTTAATACATTTTACACAATGTTTACATTTGTACAAAATACGTTCCTCTGCGATAACGTATAGTACAGCATGAGATGTTGGTGTCTGACAGTTAATAGAACTTTAGTTTTCTGGTGTAAATCTTTACTCTGCTTATACTTTTTAAATTTTATTCTGTAATATACTGCTTATTACTGACATATTACACCTCTATAAAGCATTACATGTACAAAACACGGGTGTGAGAGTTTGTTAACGGCATTAGACTGTTCCTAATTGTGATACTGGATATGATAAGGACAACAATATCTAACACCAAATATTAATGTTATTAAATTGCAATATACACCAAACCACAGTATTTACAAAGCAAATGTGATCTTCCTGAAACACTTGGCCGTAAGTTTAGTTGGCGGTAACAGTCAGTTGTTCATTAAAATGAATGAAATAAAATGCCCAAGTCTTATGAATTGCTTATGAATGCGATTTCAGCGTATTGTGAAGTCAAGTCTAAAATAAGAAAAATATATTCCAACTGATATAAGACAAATGTAATGTTTTTGTAAAAAACCATAGAATATATTGCAATGGGTTCCATTGCACAGTATATCTTCAGCACAACCACACTATGTTTTAAATGTGTAAATGAACGGGGATTGGGACAGGGATTTAAATATATGCAGTATATTAAACACTCATGCCTTTGGAATTGTGCTTTTTCTGCACATATTAACTTTGAGTTAACTGTGACGAATTTACTCGGGACGATATCGGGACAAATGTCGTAGAAAGTCGTGAACAGGGTGCCGAGGTGAATCTCGTCCATGGCAGAAATTCACAGTCACTCACACTAATCAGCTCTTTCAGTTTGACAAGAGAAGCAGCAGTACTGTGGCAAAAGCCCACAAGGTGGAAGTATTCCTCTTAAGAGGAATAGCATTAACATTAAACGGGATTTTGTAAATATTAACATGAAGACAGGTGCGTGTGAATGTTGAGAAGAACAATCTTAAATACTGATTAAGTTTCTGTGGTTAATCTTAAATTCCCATAAATCTCATTCAAAGAGATGTAATGAACATGGATGGATGTGAAAATATTGTTTAAGGCGCGGGAAACCGCTTCCGGTTGCCAGGGGCAGCGATTCTCACTGCGACCGCAAGGGAGGCCTCGGCACAACTGGACTCTCTTAAACACACCTGTGGCCTCGTTGCGGTCGGAGCTTGAAAACTTGCCCTATAAACAGGTGTCCAATGATCCCAGACCTTCCCGGTTCGTCCAGTTATTAAGGCATGGAGAGGAACCGCCCACAGCCGGCCTTCCACCAATCGCATGGCTTGAGGAGGGAGCACTTGCCGCAGGGCTTAACTGTACTGCAGCTGCAATGATCGACCAATCAGGAGGAAGAGCAGCCCTGCCAGCAGGCTGAAGAACACGCCCACGGGGGCGAACATGAAGGAGAGGCCGTAGCGGATGTTGAGCTGGAAGTCCGGGCAGCCGGAGGCCCGGTGGGTCACGTACTCGTTCACCACATCCAGAACCTGGACCCAGATCACAAACATCACCACCACCGCCAGCAAGAACAGACCTGGGGACGGAGGGAGAGAGGGAGAGAGAGGGAGAGAAAGAGTGAGAGGGAGAGAGATAGAGAACTACCTTAATGTCAAATCCAGAATATACTACACACACTCACACACTCATAGTACAGACAGACACACACAAAGACAGACACGCACACACAGACACAGACACACTGCAAGGCCAAAGGGGGAGAGGAGTCTCATCATAAGGCAGACCCATAACTGGCAGATTCCTGATAGTGAGCAAATGGGAGAGGCAGCTGGAATCTACTGGATTAATTCCAAACAGGCCAGGCCTGGAGAAGTGAGATGAGTTATATCTGTGCCTGCTACACCGCCGTAACGCAGTCCAGCACTCACTGGGACAAACAGGCCAGGCCTGGAGAAGTGAGATGAGTTATATCTGTGCCTGCTACACCGCCGTAATGCAGTCCAGCACCCACTGGGACAAACAGGCCAGGCCTGGAGAAGTGAGATGAGTTATATCTGTGCCTGCTACACCGCCGTAACGCAGTCCAGCACTCACTGGGACAAACAGGCCAGGCCTGGAGAAGTGAGATGAGTTATATCTGTGCCTGCTACACCGCCGTAACGCAGTCCAACACTCACTGGGACAAACAGGCCAGGCCTGGAGAAGTGAGATGAGTTATATCTGTGCCTGCTACACCGCCGTAATGCAGTCCAACACTCACTGGGACAAACAGGCCAGGCCTGGGGCATTGAGATGAGTTATATCTGTGCCTGCTACACCGCCGTAACGCAGTCCAGCGCTCACTGGGACAAACAGGCCAGGCCTGGGGCATTGAGATGAGTTATACCTGTGCCTGCTACACCGCCGTAACGCAGTCCAGCGCTCACTGGGACAAACAGGCCAGGCCTGGAGAAGTGAGATGAGTTATATCTGTGCCTGCTACACCGCCGTAATGCAGTCCAGCACTCACTGGGACAAACAGGCCAGGCCTGGGGCATTGAGATGAGTTATATCTGTGCCTGCTACACCGCCGTAACGCAGTCCAACACTCACTGGGACAAACAGGCCAGGCCTGGGGCATTGAGATGAGTTACACCACCATAACGCAGTCCAACACTCACTGGGACAAACAGGCCAGGCCTGGGGCATTGAGATGAGTTATACCTGTGCCTGCTACACCGCCGTAACGCAGTCCAACACTCACTGGGACAAACAGGCCAGGCCTGGGGCATTGAGATGAGTTATATCTGTGCCTGCTACACCGCCGTAACGCAGTCCAACACTCACTGGGACAAACAGGCCAGGCCTGGGGCATTGAGATGAGTTATATCTGTGCCTGCTACACCACCGTAACGCAGTCCAACACTCACTGGTACAAACAGGCAAATTTCAACACACAACCACAACTAATAATAACGTTGGAAATATACAGTACGTTTTATAGTCTAAAAAATAAAATTAAAAAAACCAGAGTGCACAATAATGATGATGACGATGCTGTGGTAATGTAGTATAATGGTTATGGAACTGAGCTTGTAACTGTGAGGTTGCTGGTTCATGTCCCAGTTGGGGCATTTCACTTGTACCCTGAAGTACAGTTCTGAACTTATAAATATCCAGCTACATAAATGGATCATGTAAGATGTGTGAGTCACGCTGGATAACAGCTAAAATTTTAATGCAAATGTAATGATGATGATGATGATGACGGTGCATGACTCACCAGCAGCTACAAAGAGGCCCCCTCCTGCCTTAAAGAGGCGGTGATTGGCGAAGGGGGCGGCACAGATGATGATAAAGCCGCCCAGCACCACGGCGACCAAACCCACCAGCATGAAGATGCTCCAGAATCCTCTGTAGACTGCAGGGCAGACAGAATTCCGGTTGTCATGGTACCCATGGGCTTGAGAAAAACACTTGAGAGGGTAGGCGCGTGGCTTTACTCACTGATGGCGGAGTCATAGCTGGTGGCATTGTGGGTCTGCTCGGACACGGGAAACGGAAACAGGTAGGCGTGCATGCACACCTTGGAGGGAGGCTGATTGGCTGAGGAGTGAAGGCGGGAAAAACACAAGTTAGGTTGATTTTGTGCTTGGATGGAAAAATACAGTCATCACAAACAAATGCTGTCCACTCAGGGGAAAAACCCCAATGAAGAAAGACAGATTGCTGATCGCTGGTTTCACCAACCGCACGTCACTCCATGACACATTTTTTTAAAATGTATGTTCACTTGTAAATTTGACGGCTGATCAACTATGAATTAATCTGAACGTGTTTTTTCTTTCTTCCATTTCTTATCTTTTATTATTTTCATTCCCTGTTTTGAGAGTGAAAGAGTGTGCAGCCCATGCTAGCGGTTTACAACACTAAACACATTTGAGTAATTAAATTAAATTAAATTGTATTTTAGCAGAATGGATGAATAAATGTGGGGAGTAACCTAGCTAGAGAGGGGGAGCAGAATGGATGAATAAATGTGGGGGTACCCTGGCTAGAGAGGGGGAGCAGAATGGATGAATAAATGTGGGGGTACCCTGGCTAGAGAGGGGGAGCAGAATGGATGGTAACAGAAATGTAATGAGGGATCTCATCTTGCTCATCAAATAAATGAATCTATAATTATTGATACCGCATTGTGTCCCCCGGAGCTGGAAGATGACTTTGAAACAGTCACATTAACTTAACCCTGCAGGGAATGATCCCCTCATCTGGCCCCACACTGGAGTTTGACATGGACGTTTCAAATTCCCAGTGCTTTCCCAAAATTCCTGCCACATTCCCTGGGCTTCCCCGAAATTCCTGCCGTTCTTACAGCCGCAGCACACACGGAGCCGGTGAGCTTTCCCGCTTGGCATGCCACGAGCTCTTCACTTTCTCTTCACTGCTTGCCGCTGTCTTACACAGCAGTCACGGAGGGAGAGGACTGAGCACGCTCACACTGCTGCTGCTAAAGCCATCTGGCTTCAGACCCGACACGGAGCATTCTGCCAGACCGGGAAAAATTCCTCCCGCGGGAAGGACACTTGTGGAATTTCCAGGGGGAGTCTGGAACATTCTTTGTGTCCCCAATAATAATGCCCTTTCCAGAAATGTGAGAGATTGGGGGGGGGGGGGGGGTCAGAGACACAGATATTTGCACAACACCAGTAAGCTAAGAGCTGGCAGTGTGTGTGTGTGTGTGTGTGTGTGTGTGTGTGTGTGTGTGTGTGTGTGTGTGTGTGTGTGTGTGTGTGTGTGTGTGTGTGTGTGTGTGTGTGTGTGTGTTGTGTGTGTGTGTGTGTGTGTGTGTGCGTTCGTGCATGTATGTGCAGGTGTGTATGCATTTGTATGCGCGTGTGCATGCATGGTTGCATGTGTGCGCTCGTGCGTGCATAATATTAGACTTACTGAACCAGAACTTCCACATGGTGTCGTCCTCTATCTTCCCTCCAAAGGAGCAGCGCCAGAAGAAGCCCTCGTGGTAGAAGGTGGTCGTGTCATCCTGGGTCACAACAAAGTCCCCTCGCTGTAGGGAAGCAACAGGATGGAGATCAGTGAGGAGCAGCAACCATGCAGTGCAGAGCAGTGAGAAATATGGAGCAGTGATCAGAGTCGCAGTGTGGAGCAGTGGTCAGAGCGGCAGTGTGGAACAGTGGGCAGAGCAGCAGTGTGGAGCAGTGGTCAGAGCAGCAGTGGTCAGAGCAGCAGTGTGGAGCAGTGGTCAGAGCAGCAGTGTGGAGCAGTGGTCAGAGCAGCAGTGTGGAGCAGTGGTCAGAGCAGCAGTGTGGAGCAGTGGTCAGAGCAGCAGTGTGGAGCAGTGGTCAGAGCAACAGTGTGGAGCAGTGGTCAGAGCAGCAGTGTGGAGCAGTGATCAGAGCAGCAGTGTGGAGCAGTGATCAGAGCAGCAGTGTGGAGCAGTGGTCAGAGCAGCAGTGTGGAGCAGTGGTCAGAGCAGCAGTGTGGAGCAGTGGTCAGAGCAGCAGTGTGGAGCAGTAGTCAGAGCAGCAGTGTGGAGCAGTGGTTAGAGCAGCAGTGTGGAGCAGTGGTCAGAGCAGCAATGTGGAGCAGTGGTCAGAGCAGCAGTGTGGAGCAGTGTTCAGAGCAGCAGTGTGGAGCAGTGGTCAGAGCAGCAGTGTGGAGCAGTGGTCAGAGCAGCAGTGTGGAGCAGTGGTCAGAGCAGCAGTGTGGAGCAGTGGTCAGAGCAGCAGTGTGGAGCAGTGGTCAGAGCAGCAGTGTGGAGCAGCGGTCAGAGCAACAGTGTGGAGCCTGTTCCAAAAAGCAGGATTACTGAGTTAAACTGAGTAAAACCCGGAACCCTCCCAAGTCTGGAACATGGACTGAAGTGAAAAGAGCTGTTCCAAAAAAAAAAAGCTGTGCTTTTTGGCATATGCTCCTGGGGACAGCCAGTGATTCAAGTTCAAATCTAATATGTTACTTCATATGAATAATTACAACCCGATTAGAATGAAAGATCAGAAACACTCAGATCTCCAGCAGAGACCCCTGCTTTTAACAGAACATGTGGCTGCACTTAATTTATTTAAAAATTAGATTTGTCATTAATTTTGATATGTAATAAAACGTAAACATTGGAGGTAGTCTTCACAGGCATTTTGGCCATTCAACAATCAATAAAAATCATGCTAAAGAATGTTTACAGTATTGCATTTATTTACTCAGCAAAGTTAAGGACAAATATTAACTGAATAATTTTTTAATTTTTTAATTTTTTTTAAATTGGTGGTAGCTTGTGAATTCTGTTAGCAAGAAAACATAATTGGATATAATGCATTTGGGTACAGCGCAATGGCACATTATGCTATTGCGCTACAGAGATACAGGCAGATTTTGTGTCAGGTGAACAGCATTCATTTGGTGTGAGTCAGTCAGTCAGAGTGGCCCAAGTGAGCCACAGCAGCTGCTACAGTCCCTGCCCCGTTTCTCACCATGAGAGAAGCACATGCCTCTACGCTTCAGTCACATGATTTCCCACATCCAGCCCTGGCACTCAACTGAGCCTTACAACCAACCCCAGCTTCATTGGTCACTATTAAAAGGAAGGCTTTCTATAGTGCGTGATATTCAACCTTGTGGCAGTTCAGATTGTTTTCACGCAGATATATTTCGCTGGAATTTAAGCCAGCGCCGGAATCGTCGGTGGACGGAGACGATCAAAGACGCTTAGATCAGGATTTAATTCAACATTTTATTGTGACACAATTTATTCCTTCAAATGCAAGTTGAGTGAAGTGACCAATAATATTAAAAGCACAAGAATTTATTCGCAAGTCAAAGTAAAGGACACATTTTGATTAAATCCAAGCCTTTGTGTCCTTGATAGCATAAATTAAATGACATAATCCCAAACAAAATCTGAAATAATTTTCATTTTGAACCCAACAGTGCTACAGAGAGTCCCAATGCAAGGTTCTAGTCCAGTGAAAGATTAGTAATTTTATGTGACCAATGTCGTCTTTTTATGGTCGTTTCTTGACCGCTTCAATTGAGAAGTCCATAACAATCCTAAAACAACTGAACTTACATTTACAATTAAGCATTTAGCAGACCACATTGTGGCCAACTGCTAACATGACTAACACACCAGCCACGGACACATCTGCAAATGTACTGAAGCAGTTCAGCTTACTGTAAGTACCTCAACTCCTCACTAAGTACCTCAACTCCTCACTGTAAGTACCTCAACACCTCACTAAGTACCTCACTCCTCACTAAGTACCTCACTAAGTGCCACCCCCTATGGAAAAAGAATATGCTGCAGTCCATTGTAAACATATCAAAATCATCTTCACAATATATATAAAATATACTGCAGTATATTACATTTCCATATGGGACACCTAAGAATCAAACCTGCAGCCCCTGGGCTGCACACCTTGTCAATCGGTACCCCACCCTGGCAAACCGAAGCCTACCCAGATGCCCCCTCACCTCCAGGAGTACTCCACCAGGCCCGGTGGTCCCGCTGGGGTCCGGGTGGCAGGTTTCGGAGGCCAGCAGCCAGTAGTCCGTCCCAAAGGAAAGGAGGAAGAAGGTAGCGCCGAGCGCGGCGAAGAACCCGGCGAAAAAGAAGGCCACGCTGAGCTTCATCTCTGCGTCCCGACGATCCCTGCGTTTCTCCGACCCCCCGTGTGTCTCCGCGCAGTCTGCCAGAGGAGGGGCGGGGTGTGGGGGGCACACACCACCCCTGGAGGGCTTGTCCAATGGAGCCTCTCCCCCACTATTTTTGGGTGCTGACTTGAAAATCCCTGCCGCCCCCCCTCCCCCCTACCCTGTCTGAGGGGGGCGGAGCCTGGAAACAGCACCGAAATAACAGGCAGAAACTGGACACTCACCCCACCCCACACACGTACACACACAGCACTAGGCAGAGGGACAATCAAGGGGTGACACTGAAATGTTTGAACAGGAGCTGGGCATTCCTCCTAGCCCGCCCGCCCGCCCACACCCCCACACTAGCCATAGGGGGGAGTTGTTGGCATAATTAAACTCTGCTGATGTATTATATCCTAATATACTGTTACCATGCACACCAAAATAGAAATGTGCAGCTGCCCGGTTATGAAAATAATGCATTTGCAGCTATGCAAATCAGTAACAGCATTTTAAATGGAGCCCCATATGCCTTGCAGGACTGCTGCTACTGCTACTGCTACTGCTACCGAATACTACTGCTACTGCAAATAAATACTACTGCTAAGGATATACTGCTATCCAATACTACTGCTCCTGCTAATGAATACTGCTGCTACCAAATACTACTGCTACCGAATACTACTGCTAACTGCTAACGAATACTACTGCTAACAAATACCGCTGCTGCTAACAAATACTACTACTACCGCTAAGGAATACTACTGCTACTGCTAACAAATATCACTGCTACTGCTAACGAATACTACTGCTAACAAATACTACTGCTACCGAATACCGCTACTACTAACGAATACTACTGCTACTGCTAACAAATACCATTGCTACTGCTAACGAATACTGCTAACAATTGCTACTGCTAACGAATACTACTGCTACTGCTAACAAATACCATTGATACTGCTAACGAATACTGCTAACAAATAGCCTACCATTGCTACTGCTAACGAATACTACTGCTACTGCTAACAAATACTACTGCTAACGAATACTATTGCTAACGACGACTGCTACTGCTAACGAATACTACTGCTACTGCACCCGCCCAGGTATGACGCCAGGATTTGGGTCCCTTTACCAGGTTCATGGAAAACCGACACACAAAAACACGCTCAAAATGTTTGAATGTTTGTACAGCGTCAAAAAAAGTCTGTGTTTGTCATGGGGCTTGTAACAGTGCTGAGATGAAGGTTAATTATCACAAGTGTGTGATATTTTGCACAGACAGAGAGAGACAGAGGGACTACCTTAACTTCAAATCCAGAATCACACACACACACACACACACACACACACACACACACACACACACACACACACACACACACACACACACACACACACACACACACACACACACACACACACACACACACACACACACACACACACACACACACACACACACACACACACACACACTAAGACCAAAGGGGGAGAGGAGAATCCATCATAAGGCAGGCTCCTAACCAATAAACACACAGCTGTGAATGTGCTGCTGTCTTCACAAGGGATGGAAACCCGTTCCTCTCTGCTGCTGTTTTTCCTCTTCCGTTACCGTGGTGATTTACATGATTGTATAAGTATTTAGACGCTTGGCATGACAAACCCACATTATTTTATCAGCACAGAAATTATCAAATGCACACAATTAGTTGAATATCATCTGTGTGAAATGGCAGCGCCCTACTTTATTTCAGAAAATAATTAGAATGATTAAACTAACCTGTGTAAGATCCCTCTGGCAGGTAATGCACTTCAAAGACAACTTGGCGATTTGGTTGTAGAAGGGCACAGATGAGGCTCATCCAATCACCTTTCAGCACAGACCTGTCAATCATTAGTCTGTGTGCAAATTTTTTTTCTGTGGTACCATCAGAAAAAACACTTCAGTAAGTCGCTTTTTTTTCTTTTTTTTAAAGGGAAGCAGAGTTGCCAGGATGTTACCAGGAAGAAAACAATGAGGAAAACAAACCAACGGGAAAGTTTACAGGAAAAAAAGCGTTCAGAGGCGGAGGTGGAGAGGAACTTTCATGAACCCCACAGTCAGTCCACAAAGAGCAGCTGGCTTAGTGGTTTTGTTCCAACATTTTAACACAAACTAGGAAAATAGACCACGCTCATCACATGCACTCCCACAAGAAATAATAATTATAAAAAAAACATCTTTCTTACCGGCTGCCTGAAGATGATTGCCGAATATTCGACAAACCGAACAACTTTAAATCCGCTGTTTGGAAACACTTCACCTTTGGCAATGCTTTAACAGTGACTCAATTCAAAGATTAACACTTTGAAAAAACAATTCCTACTGACAACAAAGACAACATGTTAAATTGAATGTGTAAAACTGAAGTGCACATCTGAACTGAATGGGAGCTAAATTGTACTGAATTACAGCTGAATCTAATCATATTGAATTGAATATGGCTCAATCGTGTATCGAGATCGAATCTTCTGATGGACAGATTCAGTTCAAGTCAGTGCTGCAGATGGTGAAATGCCAACAGTAGACCACTGGGTGGCAGTACAGCACAGCAGATACAGAAGTGGGCTTTTAGCATCCAGTCTGAAGGTTAGAATTCCTTTGTGTAGTTACATTACATTACATTACATTACATTATAGGCATTTAGCAGACGCTCTTATCCAGAGCGACTTACACAACTTCTTATTACATTTATCCATTTATACAGCTGGATATATACTGAAGCAATTCAGGTTAAGTACCTTGCTCAAGGGTACAACGGCAGTGTCCTACCTGGGAATCGAACCTGCAACCTTTCGGTTACAAGTCCAGTTCCTTAACCATTATACTACACTGCCGCCACTTCAAAGTTCAAAGGCTAAATCAGAATTTTCTTTGTTAATTTTAGAGCTTTACAAATGGGGCGCTGCATATGTAAGCTGTGTGAGATGCAGTGGAAATTATAACGTAATAAATTGTTTATTTAGGTCATATGAGTAACAGCCATCACCGCTAGGTGGCTGCAACAAACCATGTAAAAGGTTCTTGGATCCCAGTCCATCCGGTTACAATCAACCAGGTTTGTAATTCTCTTCCTAAACGACCTACATTCTGAGCGAGGAAGCAATTAAGTCTGTGCAGTCATATGAACCATTGGTTTTGATAGTGGAGAAGGGGAACTTTGGATGGAGCCAGAACCTGTCAACCTCTAAGATTAGGATAATGGAGCCATGTTGTGACTGGCCTTCCAGGACTAAAGATTAAGAATGAAAGCTTGCCCCACCAAAAAGGTAAAAATTGTGATTTTATATTCATAGACAATGATGTAATATAGCTCAAGAACTTTTTTTTTTTCTTCTTTGATTTGTTTTTTACAAATTGACATCTGACAGATATTCTATAAAATTATTTTTATTATACAATCTGATAAAGCAATGACACAACAGAATGGCAGTCGGTCTCAATGGAGGAGAGGACCACCTCATTTTCACAGTCACAAGTCATCCATCAAACGGACTTATAAAAAGGACGACACGTCTAACTTCAACACATAAAACATCACATCTCTTCCTCCATTTACCCCATCAGTGACCCCTCACATGAAGTGGAACGGACAAATAGATACAGTAAATTGCAAGTGGGGGGGACACCGTCTCCATGCAACCATGGAATAAAATCCCGTCTTCTCTTTTGTTAACGCTGGAATTGTGAGATCTGGGAGAAGGGCGTGGTTAGCTGAGCCTGGCTCAGACACGGGGGGTGGCGCTGTAGCACACTGCTGACACTCTTATGTTCCCGTCTACAGATATGAGCTCTATGGTGCCTCAGTGACATCACCACATGGAGTTCTGAAGGGCCTCCTGTAATTGCAGAAGACATCCCACGATCCTCCACTCCACAGATATTCATGAAGGAAGAACAGCGGCAGCCTGTTAATCTCCTGGGCACGTTTCAGGTCTTTCTGTAACTGTTGTTGTTTCGGGCACATGTGGGAGCCATCCTGCACTGTCCGCACGCTTTCGATGTTGTCCTGCGCACTGAAATAAATCTCCACAAGCACACCTCTGTTATCATGGCTGTGTTTGATAAGGGCGTAAAAAAAACACATGGCTTCAGCACAGCCTGATAGGTCGACTATGACCCAGTTTGAGTTTCGTCTGGAAGAATGTCAAATGCACAGAAGTCTCATTGCTTTGAGGACGATCACCGCAGCTCACACGTGACTGTCAGGGTACGCTCGGATACATGACAGCTTGCACAGCATTATGGGAAATGCCACAACACTGACAGTGACCGATTTCCAGTGTCCCTGTGGCCACGCCCATCCTTTAAGACTTCCTCACCAGGAACATATCTCTCCGAGGTCACAGAGCTGGTTTGAACCCTGGCGTATCATGGCCAGGTAAACAGGAAGGTAACATAAAATTACAATGGTAAGCAATGATTTTTTTAAAAATTATAAAATAATTCAGAACATTTGAACCCCCCCCCCCCAAAATGGCGGCCGGTGTGAGGGAGGGAGGGAGGGAGGGAGGGAGGGGCGCTATGTGGCACTGTTCAGGTGCATTCCCCTCTCCTTCAACGCGGCCGACGCTTCACTGCGTCACTGACGAGGCGGGGTGTGTAGCACCGTTCCACAGTCCCCCCCCCCCTCCCTGCACCCTGGGGTCCAACACTGTGCCCCCTCTCACGGCTGGTGGGGGTTCCACTGCGGGCGACGCAGAAGGGGGTTCCTCGTTTCGTCATGCGTGGGGTCCTGGGGATCTCTCTCCTGGGCGGGCCCCTCATCCGGGTCGCTGAACCCCCTGCGGCGTGGGGGGGGCACCCGTGAGTCGCTGGAGCTGGATCCCTGTCGGGACGGGCCCCTCCTGCCCGGCCACGCCCGCTCCTCGTCCACAAAGTCCACCTGCGAGGGCTGCTCGTCGGCGCCGTCTACAGGCGACTCACGTAGCGTGTCCAGCCTCCGCAGGGGCAGCATGGCGCGCGACGAAGCCCGCTGCGGCTGCCCGTACCGCGGCCTGGCGGCGGGGTAGCCCGTCTCCGACACAACGTCATCGTCACCTGAGAGGAGGTAAACGCAAGGGCCCTTCATCATCATCATCATCGTCATCATCCAGTTTTCACCCAAAATCAAACTGCTTCCCCCACCCACAGTCCTCCTCAAAAACCAAAGTGCATTCCACCCCAACACCACACCCCAGGGAAGAGAGATCTCCGTGGATACGCAGATATCCGCGCTTCAGAGAAGGTTATGAGATTAGCGGATAAAAGACAAAAAACCTAAAAAGTGCGATCGACAGTTGTAAAAGGCCGTTATTGAATAAAGGCTTTGCGGAGTTTCCGTAGCGATAAGCTGCTGCCACAGCCGTAGGAAACTCACCGACAGGGCGGAGTCTCTTCGGGGGAAACTGCGAGTCCAGGTTCTTACCAGCAGGAAGGGAGAAATACTTTTTGGACTTGCCAAGATCTTGAGAGACCTGAATTAGACAGATTTACAATCAATAAAAAGGACGTATAGTTGGTTTGTTAAGAGACACACTAGATTTCCTGATAAAAGAATGTACGGACAAACCCAAATCTACTCATCACAAGCGAACACACGCGCACGCACCTTGTATAGAGAAAAAATCAATTCCTGACTCCTCCTCCCCCTCCTCCCCCTCCTCCCCCCTCCCCCCCCCCCTCCCTCCCTCTGTACTCCTAAGTGACCCGATGAGGGGTCGTGAGCCTCTGCCCTACCGATGACTGTGAGCTTCCGGAACGGAGGCTGCGGCGGATGCTGGCGTGCCGTCGGATCAGGATCTCCCGGGCCTTGGAGTTGTTGGGCAGAGCGCTCTTGTTGGTGTACTCCAGAGTCTGAGACAAACACACATTGATTTGTGTACATTACTCAGTACGAAACAACGATAAACCCTCAGCTTAGGCTCCGCTGCCTTTTGAAAGCACGGCCTGCTGAAGACCATAAAATGTGCTAAGAGCTGCAGTTAACACGGTTCCTTACACAACCAGCTTTCATCTCAGAAAAGCCCTGTACGTTTACGATGGTGATTCAGCATTCTGCAACTCTGCAACAGCCCCGAGCTTGAGGAAGGGACTGTAATCTCCACACAGGATTTACAAGCCTCTCAGGAGAAGCCTCTTCCTCCCCACCCAAAGAAGTCATCTTCACAGGGTTTAAGAAAAGAAGAATTTCTATTCCTTTATAGTTAAGGGTGTCTCCCACACACCCAGTCTCTCTGTCTCCCTGTGTCTCTTTCTTTCGGTCTCTCACTCACACACTCACACACTCACACACTCACACACTCACACACTCACACACTCACACACTCACACACTCACACACTCACACACTCACACACTCACACACTCACACACTCACACACTCACACACTCACACACTCACACACTCACACACTCTCACACTCTCACACTCTCACACTCTCACACACTCACTCACTCACTCACTCACTCACTCACTCACTCACTCACTCACTCACTCACTCACTCACACACTCACACACTCACACACTCACACACTCACACACACACACACACACTCACACACACACACACACACACACACACACAGTTTGTGAACACAGGCAGCATTAATTTAAGCATAATGGCTTTAAATTAGTTCAGTAATGAGTTCAATATGTTGAATTGTGGCATTTAATCTGTTCATGTAAACACACATAACTGTGCTGGAATTTTAACTCCACAGCTTGTTTTTATATTTACATAATGAAATATACAAAACTGTTCATTAAATACATTTAAATATCACTCATGTGAGTGTAGAGCATGTCTTCCCCTCATTTCATGTTCTCCAAAGAGCCCAGCCGAAGAGCTCAGTTTAAACTTTTCGCGTCCAAAGCACCTGTGTATGTGGAGGTGATTTACGGCGAGCTTCATCTGAATGCAGTCGGGCTGGTTCTGCAGTTTCACACGTACCGCGCTCATCCCAACACAGTATTCCGTTTCAGGTTCCCGCCATTTACCCCCAAGACACTCGAGGGGTATCGTATGACAAGAACCTCCATCCGTACGTCACCCTGGTAACCTAAAATGTCTCACCTGCACTCAGACTGCAACCTAATTTATTTTATTTTATTTTTTCCCTCCAAAAAAACACCGCCTACTGGTCAGGCACTGCCACTGTGGCATTTCACGGTGTTTGAGCTGAATTGCTTCAGTGAGCATCCAGCTGTATTAAAGGATAGTCTATAAAGAAACAGGAATAAGGGATAAAGGAGCTTCCCTGTTGAATGTGCGGAACAAACACATGATATAAAGCGCAGTAACAGAACTCATTCAGAGGTTGACAAAGCGCCGCAGGCCTTTTTGTTTTCGTTATTATTCTCAATATTAAAACCACAGATCAGATTAGGTGGCAGGTTTACATCTGTCTCCCTTGGCTATAAGATAAAAAGGCTGGGCTCTTCCTCCAGTCTTTGTTTCCGCAAATCTTTCCCAAACCACTTCCCTGGTCCCTCAGAAACAGCCAATCAGCAGGCTCGCTGCAGAGGCATGTGACCGAGAGAGAGAGAGAGAGAGAGAGAGAGAAAGAGAGAAAGAGAGAGAAAGAGAGAGAGAGAGAGAGAAGGGTGTGGTTTCAAAAGGAAGTGGAGCCTATTGAAGCTGAGCATTCACAGTGGTTTCATACTGAGAGAGATACTGTACACAAGGTGGTTTCATACTGAGTGAGATACTGTACACAAGGCCAATGTCTATTGCACAACAAAACCATTTAGAGGGACGCAGGCCTGGAGGAGGAAGAGGGAAGAGCCTATTTTTAACGAGCGCCTTCGGCACACGCGGCCCCAGTAAACACTGAGTATATTTACTCACAACAAAAGAGGGGTGATGTCATCAGTGGAAACTTACTGGCTGCCCTCGGGATCATGCAAAACAGCAAGAGGCAGGTGCAGCGTGAACCACAGACAAGCGCACTAGAGCGGTCTCAACCACAGACACAAGCGCACTAGAGCGGGTTCGACCACAGACACAAGCGCACTAGAGCGGTCTCAACCACAGACACAAGTGCACTGGAGTGGTTTCAACCACAGACACAAGCGCACTAGAGCGGTCTCAACCACAGACACAAGCACACTAGAGCGGGATCAACCACAGACACATGGGCTGTGTCTGAATCAGAGCCCTACACCCTTTTGAGTACGCATATTTGAGTCCACTTCGTCAAAAAGCTTTTGAGTGAGCGACTTTTTCTCACAAATGGGGGCACTTAAAATACCAGGATGAACCCCTTATTTCCAGGGTTTTGTTGAGGGAATTCAGGAGCACACTGATCTGCAGAACTGTGCACTCATCCGACAATTTTGGGAAGTAAACCGGAAGAAACTACAACTTGTAGTACAAGAGCAGGATATATTACGAACTACCCTCTTTTTTATTTTTAAAAAATTCTATCTTCATTCATAATCTATACTTGTGTAACCGTTGTCATATGTAAACTGATTGATATTCTCAAAAAAAAAATATATATATACAGTACCAGTCAAAAGTTTGGACACACCTACGCATAGAAGGTTTTTTCTCCGTTATTTTTACTGTTTTCCACATTTTGGAATAGTAAAGACAACAAAACTATGAGATATCACAAATTAAATTATGCAAAAACCAAAAAAGTGTTAAATAAAAAAGTCATATTTTAGATTCTTCAAAGTAGCCACCCTTTGCCTTGATAACGGCTTTGCACATTCTAGCCATTCTCTGAAACAACTTCTGTGGTAAACAGGTATTCCACAGGTAAACAGGTGATGCAATCATGATTCTGTATAAAAGGATATCGAAAGACTCCTGATATCTTATTTCCAGGTACTCTTAGAAGCAATACTATAACTTCTCTGCATTTGAATGGATCTCTATGGGAATTTGGGGGTGGGACTAGATTAAGCTGTAAATTACACGGGAATAGTATGGAACCCATGGTTGGCTAAATGGCTGTAAGTCAACAAGGGTCTGAGTTATCAAACGAGCCTCAACCCATCACTCTGCTGCCAGATATGCAGTAGATATGGATGGATCACTTGAAGGGTTGTTTCTCCTGACAAATTTTCCTATTGAACTATAGAAACCCTTCAAGTTATCCATCCATATCTACTGTATTTCTGGCAGCAGAGTGATGTTTTAAGGCTTGTTTGATACCGCAGACCCTTGTTGACTTACAGCCATTTAGCCAACCATGTGTTCCATACTATTCCCGTGTAATTTACAGCTTATCTAGTCCCACCCCCCAATTCCCATAGAGATCCATTAAAATGCAGAGGTTATAGTATTGCTTCTAAGAGTACCTGGAAATAAGATATCAGGAGTCTTTTGATATCCTTTTATACAGAATCATAATGGCATCACCTGTTTACCTGTGGAATACCTGTCTACCACAGAAGTTGTTTGAGAGAATGGTAAGAATGTGCAAAGCCGTTATCAAGGCAAAGGGTGGGTACTTTGAAGAATCTAAAATATGAGACTTTTTTTATTTGTTTAACACTTTTTTGGTTTTTGCATAATTTAATTTGTGTTATCTCATAGTTTTGATGTCTTTACTACCCCAAAATGTGGAAAACAGTAAAAATAACGGGAAAAAACCTTCTATGAGTAGGTGTGTCCAAACTTTTGACTGGCATATATATACGTATATATATATATATATATATATATATATATATATATATATATATATATATATAAAAAACACAAACTACTTCCACACTAGTTTTAGAAGGTTTTGCAGGATTTCTTTCGCACACTGCTCGCAAAGCGAGGGGACAGGGCACATAGTAGATAGGGGTCTGAGTGGACAGGGATCATATTCAGTCACGGCCACAGACACACGCACACTAAAGGGGGCTCAACCACGGATGCACATGCAATAGAGGGAGGTCGACCACAGATACACGCGCACTAGAGGGAGGTCAACCACAGATACACGCGCACTAGAGGGAAGTCAACCAAGGATACACGTGCACTAGAGGGAGGTCAACCATGAATGCACATGCACTAGATGGAGGTCAACCACAGATACACGTGCACTAGAGGGAAGTCAACCAAGGATACACGTGCACTAGAGGGAGGTCAACCACGGATGCACGTGCACTAGAGGGAGGTCAACCACGGATACACATGGACTAGAGGGAGGTCAACCACAGATACACATGCACTAGAGGGAGGTCAACCACGGATACACACACACTAGAAGGAGGTCAACCACAGATATACATGCACGAGGTCTGAACCCAACACACCGTTCTCATTCAGCCGTAACGGGCCAAGTGGCACTGAGGACACCAATTAAAAGGTCTCCTTTGTTGTCGCCGTGGCGACCCAAAATTGACGTCTCGCATGTTAATTCTTGTGACAAATGATTACCCATCTCAGGCGTGTTATGGTCCGCTCTCACTAACTGGCACTGTAATGTTGGTGATTTACAAATCTAGGCCTCTTCTTTGTGCACTAATTGTAAGTCGCTCTGGATGAGAGCATCAGCTAAATGCTTAAAATGTAAATGTAAATGGAAGGCCAAACTCTTCGATCTCTTCCCAGCAAGGAGGACGAGAGCTGGGCCTGTAGAATGGATGACCCTCCCTGGCAGCTGCCCCAGCTAAATGTGCTGCTGAAGGGTAAAGAGGAGACTGCCGCGGGTGCTCTCTAAAAAAAACAACAAAAAAAACAGTACTGCCGCCAGCATCCCGCAAGCTATCGCTAAATGGCACTGCAGGGAGAAAAAAAAATAAATAAATAAATAAATAAAAACTCTGCCAATGTCCCACAGCCCGTCAATTAATTTCACGATTGGGCAATCCTCCGGAAATCAGTTTAAAATCGGCTCAACGACCACTCCTCCATCCCAGGTGAAAAACGGTTTCCACGTACCGCTCGGATCGAGGCTGCACACTGGTGACTGGGTGAGATGAGTTTCCCCACCATATCTGTAGAGCGTTGTGAGACCCCGAGATCTATAAAGTGCAGGTAAACCGCCCGTAAGGAAGGCAGACGATGGCGGGAACGGTGACTCACCCTCTGGCGGATCTTGTACATGTTCTTGGACAGGATATCGTGCATGTTCTTCAGGTCTGTCGCCAGGAACTTCTTCTTGGGTTTGAGGGCAGGCGTCAGCCTCTTCTCCTCACTGCGGGTAGAGAAACGGAGACGGCGTTAACGCCGAGCGTATTTCCTGCGTCCTCCCCCCCGGCCTCCACTGCTACAAGCTGCCGTCTGAACAGTGCAAAGTCATCCCGTGGCCTCGCCACGTGGCTTCCTGGCAGCCCGCCTCACATTTAAATGAATTTGACTGCGCTTGAGGGTGTGAATTCACCTACAGATCTTAGACAGGAAGTCCGTGCGTTAGTTACTTCTGCCGTTTTAATTCATATTGTTCTCGGCACACAGACATGCCGTTGTCCTTGGCAAACAGAGCCAGTCTGATCTAAACCCTGCATGTGAAATAAGACACATTACCTGCAGGTGGACAGAGAGGTGAGAGAGATGGGGAAACAGGTGGGAGGAAGTGATGGAAACAGAGAGCAGAAAGAGCAGAGAGCGAGAGAGAGAGAGAGAGAGAGAGAGAGAGAGAGAGAGAGAGAGGGGGGAGGTAGGTAATTGTGGGAGAGAGAGGGAGAGGTAGGGAATTGTGGGAGAGAGGGGAGGGAGGGAATTGTGGGAGAGAGAGGGGAGGGAGGGAATTGTGGGAGAGAGGGAGGGAGAGGTAGGGAATTGTGGGAGAGAGAGAGGGGGAGGTAGGGAATTGTGGGAGAGAGAGAGAGGGAGGGAGGGAATTGTGGGAGAGGGAGGAAGGCAGGGAGGGAATTGTGGGAGAGAGAGAGAGAGAGAGAGAGAGAGAGAGAGAGAGAGAGAGAAAGGGAGGGAGGGAATTGTGAGAGCGAGAGAGCGAGAGAGCGAGGGAATTGTGGGACAGGGTGAACAGGACACTCACTTGAGGGAGACTACGGACGGAGAAGCGCTCAGGTCTCCAGCGGTGGTGTCCAGGATGTCCATGGCGCTTTGAAGCTCCAGCTTCTTGTACAGAGCCACGATGCTCGACTCCGCCCGGTTATCCTTGATCAGGATCCTCCTGATCACCTTGTCATTGAACTTCTTAAACCTGTGGGGGCAGGGATCTGTGAGTGGCGGGTCACAGGTGGGGCAGGGTGATGGGCAGGGACAGGTGGTAAGGGGGTGGGTTCAATTGGTCCATTTTATGAATGGAGACGGACGGACGGACGGAAGGACACACGCACGCACCTAAGAAACTACTCAGCCAGTGTGTGGCACTTGGAGTAGTAAAACACTCCAGTCTCAATCACGTCAGTTAGTTCAAGCAATGAATCCTAAAACTTCAATAAAAAAAATCCTGCAGACTGCAGTTCATTAGCCTGATCGGCGCTCATGAACTCTGACATCAGCGCTAACGACGAGTAAAAATGGGTCAAATCAGTGATTTATTCCTGCAGACGCCCATCAAGAGAAATCAGCTCCTCTTCCACAGGAATTTCATGCCGGTGTCTCCTTTCCTGATCCGCCCTGAAGCAAGAATTAGGACCGAGCGAGTCGTGGCAGGGACCGATCTAGACCCGCCTAACCGGTCGCACCAGCCTGGCAGCCAGGTGAAGGGGGCGGGATCAGCACAGAGGAAAGCGAAGCGGCCGGTATGGAAAACGCGCTAAAAAAGCTCTCACTGTTCAGAGCTCCTGCAGAAGCACTTTGGCTCTTTAACATTGTCAAGGTCTCTCTAGATAAGAGCATCCATGCGACACGTTACAACAGAGCCAAAATCAGGACTCGCCATCAACTTACGGGCTCCGCCGCCGGCCTAATAGACTGCCAACGCCAAAACCCGGCGTGTCACACAGCCAGGGGGACATTTTTACACAGGCAGTGCAGGAGACACCCCACACAATCACAAGGTCCCACAGATTCACCAATCAGGCTCTTACTTGTCTTTCCAGTAGTAGTGACTCCACTGCCCACAAAGATCCTCGATACCAGCGATGGTGTGCTCCATGACCTGAAAGAAACAGCACCATGTTATAGTACTTAGATACCAGCAACATGCAAATACAAGCTCAACACACTGCCTACATACCAGCAACATGCAAATACAAGCGTGTCATCGGTCAAAATGTTATACATATTAAACACACTATACTGAATATACCATGTACCCACCCAGCTGCTAAAATCATTTTATGTGGACTTGTTCTTTCCCTTCACTATATAACTCAGTGTAAAATATGCAGTTACACGGAGATGAATGTGCTGATTCAAACTTAAAAAAAAGAAATTTGGGTAAATTTCCCATTTTAAGGCACATGATGACTACAGGTAACCTCTAATTGGCTATTATGAAAGAGGAGGGGTCTGATTGGCTATTAGGTAAGAGGAGGGGTAGTGATCCTCTACAAACTGCCCAATCACTGCCTGCTTTCGGCCGTAGAAATACAACAAGCTGTAGTTAGATTGTTTTGGTTTGTTATGATGTAGACCTACAACTAACAGTAGCCTACTACAGTTGGTGGATTAAATGCAGCGCGGGAAGTTTGTCGGTTGGTATGGCAACCTGGACTGGATAACTGCACTGAATAAAACAGGTATTTTTCCCCCCATGATCCACATTTGGGAGGGTTCCGATTTTACTCAATGCAGTTATCCAGTTAACTCCGTAATCCTGCTTCTCTTACTCAATGCAGTTATCCAGTTAACTCCGTAATCCTGCTTCTCTTACTCAGTGCAGTTATCCAGTTAACTCCGTAATCCTGCTTCTCTTACTCAGTGCAGTTATCCAGTTAACTCCGTAATCCTGCTTCTCTTACTCAGTGCAGTTATCCAGTTAACTCCGTAATCCTGCTTCTCTTACTCAGTGCAGTTATCCAGTTAACTCCGTAATCCTGCTTCTCTTACTCAATGCAGTTATCCAGTTAACTCCGTAATCCTGCTTTGTAGTATATCCAGTTAACTCCGTAATCCTGCTTCTCTTACTCAGTGCAGTTATCCAGTTAACTCCGTAATCCTGCTTCTCTTACTCAATGCAGTTATCCAGTTAACTCCGTAATCCTGCTTTGTAGTATATCCAGTTAACTCCGTAATCCTGCTTTGTAGTATATCCAGTTTTACGAGTAAAGTTAGTCTACAAAGATACAAAAGCGGGTTATCATCATAACACATGACATCAACTTTATTGTGCGCAAGGATTCTTCACAGAGTTAAAATAACAAAACTTTTGGCCGGATCTTCTTGTTCATTTAAAAGGTAATAAAATGTTGAAAATACACTAAATATCAAAACAAACATGTACCTTTTCACCCTTGTGTTCTCTTTTATCGATGTATTATCCTCAGTAGTTAATTTGGGCTTTAAAACGATTAATTTTGGTGAGGTCCTGAAAATGAATGGGAGTGAATGGGGAGCCTGACAACTGGGACTACCGGGGATGCTGTTAACGGTCAGCAGGGAAAGCTGATGCTGCAAGTATTCACGCTATGCAAATATAATGGGGTAAGCTCCACAAAATTACTTATGTCACACGAAAGTGAAATATCCCTTTAAGACTTAGCCTTAGCTACAATGTGAAGTCGGCTCAATGTTCATGTCTATGGGTAGCTGCTACGTTATGATAGAACTGTACTGTATGGGACCTGTTTGCAGTTGTTTCAATGACCTTAGGGGTGCACTTACTGTACGTCACTTTGGATAAAAGCATCTGCCGAGTGATTGCAATGTAATGTGAAAAGCAAGTGGCTGAAGCAGCAGTCAGTACAGGAAGTGGAGCGGTGGCCTCCTACCCTTTCGTGAACCTCCACGTTGATGCTGGTGAGCTTGCGGTTGGTCCTCCGGACGTTCATGAACTCGATCAGGGGCCGGATACTGATTCCCTGCGGACAGAATTCCCGCGGTGAGGAAGGGATCCGCACGGGTCCGCCACACTAACACACCGGACCGGGGGTATCTGAGGTGGAGCCGCTCCTTACCTGGATGAAGACGGTGAAGATGATGACGGCGATGGTGGCGGTGTTGAAGAGGTTCCGGCGCCCAATGTTCTCCGGCAGGAGGAAGACCAGGGCGAAGCAGATGGCACCGCGCAGTCCGCCGTAAGCCAGGCCAAACTGGTCTTTGAAGTTGAAGGGGATGGTGCGGAATGGGTTAATTATCTGGG
This sequence comes from Synaphobranchus kaupii, assembly GCA_029718625.1. Taxonomy (NCBI): domain Eukaryota; kingdom Metazoa; phylum Chordata; class Actinopteri; order Anguilliformes; family Synaphobranchidae; genus Synaphobranchus; species Synaphobranchus kaupii. The sequence continues at coordinate 61,695,340 of CM056384.1, read as the reverse complement.
TCAGGACCAGAACACCTGAGAGAGAGAGAGAGAGAGAGAGAGAGAGAATAAGAGTGACTCATCAAAGCCGCGCGAGTGACATCATCATCATCCGCCAGCGCTAGTGCTGACATCATACACTGTATACACTGCGTGGCCAAAAAAAAAAGTCGCCGTTGCACCCGTCATGCATAGTGCCCACTGTACAAGCCTCTGGAGGCAGTGTTGTGATCTGGGGTTGCTTCAATTGGTCAGGTCTAGGCTCAGCAACGTTATGCAGCAATAAAATTAAGTCAGCTGAGTACCTCAATGTACTGAATGACCAGGTTATCCCATCAATGGGCATATTCCAGGACGACAATTCCAAGATTCATCGGGCTCAAATTGTGAAAGAGTGGTTCAGGGAGCATGAGGAATCATTTTCACACATGAATTGGCCACCAGATTCCTGACCTTAACCCCATTGAAAGTCTTTGGGATGTGCTGGAGAAGACTTTACAGAGTGGTTCGACTCTCCCGTCGTCAATACAAGATCTCGGCCAAAAATGTATGCAACTCTGGACGGAAATAAATATTGTGACATTGCATAAACTTGTCGAAACAATGCCACGACGAATGCGCGCCGTAATCAAAGCTAAAGGCGGTCCAACGAAATATTAGTGTGCGCGACTTTTTTTTTTGGCCAGGCAGTGTAGTACACACTTGTAGGGACAACGGACTACATTTCCAGGAATTCCACAGGAAACCCAAGACATTTACAACACACGTGCACACGTACCCAGTCCTCTCCAGACGAAGACGAAGAGAAGGGTGAAGAGGATGTAGCCCCAGTTCCACTCGTGTTCCGTGGTGATGGTGACCACACCCAGGAAGAAGAAGATGAGGGTCTCGGACACGGTGCCCACCATCTTAATCACGTGACGAATGGTGGTGCAGGAACCCTGTGATACGTTCTCCTCCACGTAATACTTCATCGTCAGAGCGCAGGTCACGATGCTGTCCAAACAGATCACCATGGCGATAGCAATCAGACCAATTCAATTTAAGAAGAGAATATGTGTGTGTATGAGCGTGCATGTGTGTGTGTGTGTGTGTGTAATGGGTATGTATGTAATTGGTATGCGTGCATGCCTGCACGCGTGCGTACGTATTTATTTAAGCAGGGGAAGTGCGTGTGCGCGTGTGTGTAATTGGTACGCGTGCGTGCCTGAATGTGTGTGTGTGTGTTTATTTAAGCAGGGGACGTGCCCGTGTATGTGTGTAATTGGAATGCGTGCGTGCCTGTATGCGTGTGTGTGTGTGTGTGTGTGTAATTGGTTTGCGTGCGTGCCTGTATGCGTGTGTGTGTGTGTGTGTAATTGGTTTGCGTGTGTGCGTGCCTGTATGCGCGTGTGTGTGTGTGTGTGTAATTGGTTTGCGTGCGTGCGTGCGTGCCTGTATGCGTGTGTGTGTGCGTGTAATTGGTTTGCGTGCGTGCGTGCCTGTATGCGTGTGTGTGCGTGTGCGTGTGCGTAATTGGTTTGCGTGCGTGCGTGCCTGTATGCGTGCGTGTCCGTGTGTGTGCGTGCGTGCGTGCCTGTATGCGTGTGTGTGTGTGTAATTGGTTTGCGTGCGTGCGTGCCTGTATGCGTGTGTGTGCGTGTGCGTGTATGTAATTGGTTTGCGTGCGTGCGTGCGTGCCTGTATGCGTGTGTGTGTGTGTGTATTTATTTAAGCAGGGGACGTGTGCGTGTGCGTGTGTGTAATTGGTATGTGTGCGTGTGTATTTATTGAAGGCGGCCAATAAAGCGGTAACGGAATTACAATACACAGAACTTTTGGGCTAATTTTACTTGCTGTGGATAAGTCTTAAAGCCTAACTGATTATAAAAAGCTTTATACGTTCAGATGATACCCCTGCTATCATATCAAAATAAAAAATTGGAAACTTCCTGCATGTGGAAGGGTCCAAGACCGAAAGAGCGTTGGTTACAGAATTACGGCAGAAAATTGGGTGTTATTTTTTTTTTTTTTCCTTCCACATGCAGGAAGTTTCCAATTTTTGATTTTGATATGATAGCAGGGGTATCATCTGAAGTTATAAAGCTTTTTATAATCAATTTGGCGTTAAGACTTATCCACAGAAAGTAAAATTAATTCAGTTACCGCGGAATTGCCCTTAAGCAGGGGACATGTGCGTGCGTGTGTGTCTGTATGTGTGTAAGTGTGTAATGGGTATGCATGAGCCTGTGTATGTGCGTGCATGTCTGTGTGCGTATGTGTGTATTTATTTAAGCAGGGGGTGTGTGCATGTGTGTGTGTGTGTATGTGTATATTTAAGCAGGGGGCGTGCGCGTGTGTAAGTGTGTAAGTGTTTAAGTGTGTGTGTGTGTAGGTGTGTAATTGCTGTGCGTGTGTGTGTAAGTGTGTAATTGGTGTGCGTGTGTAAGTGTTTGTGTGTGTGTACGTGTGCGTGAGTGTAAGTGTGTAATTGGTGTGCGTGTGTGTGTGTAATTGGTGTGCGTGTGTAAGTGTTTGTGTGTGTGTACGTGTGCGTGTGTGTAAGTGTGTAGGTGTATAATTGATGTGTGTAGGTGTATAATTGATGTGCGTGTAAGTGTGTGTGTGTATGTAAGTGTGTAATTGGTGTGCGTGCGTAAGTGTTTGTGTGTGTGTGTACGTGTGCGTGAGTGTAAGTGTGTAATCGGTGTGCGTGTGTAGGTGCTATTCCACTCACGCCATGATGCTGGAAATAGAGAAGAGCTCGGCCACCAGGTAGGCCAGGTAGCTGAACATGAAGACAAAGAGCGGCTCGATCTCGCGCACGTTGGCGGTGAAGCGGGTGGTGAAGGCCGCCACAAAGCCGAACAGGAAGCCGAACAGCAACCCGCCAAAGCCAACCACGAAGAACCGTGCCACGCCCAGGAAAACGTCCACAGACTCCACCTCGGGCATGTCCGCCACAAACGTGAACATGTTGTACAGCACCTGAACGGGAAACACAGCCAATCAGAAGCAGTGGGGAAGGGGGCAGGGACATGGGTATCAAACTCCAGCCAATCAGGGGTTACCATTTATTTCAGCCCTTAATTTGCTATAGAGTCTACACACACCATTGAGATCCCTGTCATATATCAATCACTGAACAGGGACCTTTCCCTTCAGGATTGCAGTACTACAGTCCCCAATGTGGTGAGTGTTTACAGACCACAAGGAAACGGCTTATGTTCTGGCCTGACAGGAGCTGAAATAACAGGTCAGACCAGAAGGCAACTGGAGAAACTGAAAATGTAAAAATATATATTTTTTAAACGGCTATTTTCTGTGCAGTTGAGTTTGACCTGTAAACACAACCAGTTAAAGAAAGGGAGGCCGTTTCCAGAGGTCTGTGTGTTCGCCAACTTTGGGACAGTGACCCTGGTTTATCGGATTCAATGAGTTCACATGCGAATGTCCAGCTAAGACTGGGGCCATAGCTTCTCTCTGTACTGAGCTCCAATGCAAACGCCACAAACCAAATCTGACACCCGTCACTCAAAGGGATAATCACACGTTACTGTTTTGACCTCTTAACCTGCCATGTTTTTTTTACTTCCTCCTCAGCCTGATATGAGAACAGAAAGGCTTCCAACCGGCCCCTCTGCACGCCATCCCGGAAACAGCGACACTCCCGGCGGCGAGGGACTCGTTCTCGCCCGTACTCGGCCGCCTGATTGTTCCCAGTCACTTCCTCGTTTGCATTTTGCGCTCGCACAAAGCGTTTGAGGCGGGAGCCTTTGTGATCCGTGGGATTTAATCCCCCAGGTAGCTGCCCCGCCCTGTCCTGCACACAGGTAAATGTTTGTCCTTGTCACTCACCTTGTGTACTAAATGAAGTTCATACTCATGCTCCGCTTTGTCTTGCGTATGACAAAGCCAGGGAGAGAGCAGGAGCACAGGCCTAGCATGAGTATCACCCGTTTACTCAGACCGGCTGAATTACACACATGGATTACACCCATTCATGCTGCCTGTGTACTTTTACAGGAGCCGTTCAGATGAGTACGACACTGTGCTCATAGGGAGATAAACAGCGTTTCTCATTGTGTGCAGACTTTATGCCTAGCCAGGAGAACTGCACATTTACAATCATTTAAATCTACATTTACAATCATTTACCAGCTCTATTGAATACTTTGGATTTTGTTTTTTTTTATTGAAAAGTTTGTGTTTGTACCATCTGTAATTTCCTGGCTTAATAAAGGATACTCATATTCATATTTATATTCATATAAAAACAAACACCGTTGAGAATGCAGGAGGATTTCAACAAAACAATTCCACAACAATGACAAGACTGAGCTGCTCAGTGGAGTTTCGGCAAGAGAGAACTCTGGCTCCACCCACTTGCACACACACCTGGTTGACACCCACTTACCCAAGAGCACGGAGCTGCCGGAACCAGTCTGGTGGCATCCGAGCGAACACACACACACACACACACACACACACACACTCACACACACACAGGACTGCCCCCAAACTGAACGCAACACTTCCTGTAACTTCAGCTCTGAAACTGGAGTAACAAAGGTTGAAGGGAACAAAGGGAGGAGAAACTAACAAGCTTCAAAAAAACCTCCAAACACCACCCTAAACACCACGAGAACACCACCCTAAACACCACGAGAACACCACCCTAAACACCACGAGAACACCACCCTAAACACACGAGATACTCTGCAGCAGATTACTCCATCTCAAAAGAGCCAATTAAGCACAATATGGACCAAAACTGTCATTCCTCGTGAGGTAGAAATGGCCCCTCTAACCCCCAGAACACTGTGGTGACACCCCTACTGCAGCAGCTCACTTCCTGGAAACGCAATTCAGACATGGACAACAGAGAGATTCTCATTAAATCATTTCTATATACAGCAATACATCTATATACAGCAATAACATAACACAAAGACTCCTCCTGCACCCATAAATATGTTGAGTTCTTTAATATTTAATTTTCGGAAGGGAAGAGCCGCGGAGGAATTAGTCGTTCCTCCGTTTCCTCTCTCCTCCGCCGCTAAAGCTGTCCGTGCGCACGCTCGGAACGTCGGAACGCAGGGCTGATGCAAACCGCAAGATCACATACGAGAGATTAAAAGAACTTCAGGAATGTCATGAAAACAAGCCGTCCAAGGACAGGCGTGAGGAACCCTCGTAGTGCCAAACAAGTCCCGGCAAGCCAGCCCAGGTCCCGCTCAGGTCCCGCTCCGAGGCAGACCCCAGGTGATGCCGTTATCTTTTTTTAATTTTTTTTTAACATTTTATTAACATGCGTGGGGCTCTTTGGTGAAAGTACAGCATGTGCAAGTTTGTCTAGGTTGTCAGGTGAGTTTTCTGGAAGATTATCTCAGTTTATCAACATGTATTATCCCACTGGAAGTGAGCATGTTAACCAGCCACTCTGCTTGTTCAGAGGAGAGGGGCCAGTGGGGGGTGGTAAAGCTGCTCTCAGTTTCACCCGACAACAGTGACCCGCCCCACCCCCACCCCCACCCCCACCCCGACCCTCCCATGAACAGCAACTCCTGAGCTGATTTGACTGACAGCTGCAACTAACGCTGGACTACACACACATGCACACAAACAGAAGCGCTAAACCATACACTGACTAACACACTCCTCTTTCAAACACACACACACACACACACACACACTCGCCCGCCCGCCCGCCTGCCCACTCACCACAGTGACAGCGTCGTTGAACAGGCACTCCCCGAACACCACGATGTAGAGCTGCTCGTTGACGTTGATGTCCTCGAAGACGGTGAGCACGGCGACAGGGTCCACGGCGCTGATGATGGAGGCGAACAGCAGGTTCTCCTGCAGGTTGATGTCCTGGACGCCGAACGCCTCGATCTGGCAGATGGCGAAGAGCGACAGGCCGATCCCGATGGAGTTCCACAGCGTGCCCACCACGGCGAACCAGAGCACGGTGCCCACGTTCTCGAAGAAGGGCCGCGTGGGCATGAAGTAGCCCGCGTCCAGCACGATGGGCGGCAGCATGTAGAGGAAGAAGACGTTGGAGCTGAGGACGGCGGGCGGCTCCTCGTGAACGGAGTGCATGATCGCACCGACGATCAGCCCGATGCTGATGAGCAGGCAGGACTCGGGGATCCAGATGGTGATTTTGTGGTACACGTGGAACCCTTTGAGAAAGAGCAGGGTGAAGTAAGCATCGCCATCTGAGACGGGGAACCGCACATTTCCTACGCAAACATGGCCTTTTCAATCTTTTTGTCGGGTTACCTTTGTACCATGTGCAAGGCAACTGGCACCGGCACCAATATGATTGTCGTCCATCGATATATTTTAGTGCACTGCGCCCATCTGCACTCATTATGACAGTGCAAGAGAAAGGCTTGCATGTAGAATCTGTTGAAGTGGGGCACATACCTATAGGCCACATGTACTTATGCACATGTCCTGTGCGGACTGTAGGACCGTGTTGCGGTGGGTGGAAGATATCGTACCCAGTAGGACGTTTTAGGGAGATATTGTGTGCAATCTAAGACTAAACCCTAAATGTATTACACTGAAGTCCAAAGATTTTACAGAAAAACAAGATGAGGGAAAACTTCAAGATGTCCAAATAATACCCTAGAAACTTCAAAAGGAACAAACCAATACCCCAGAAATGTGTCTTGCGATGGGACGGATTGCACCTACATTGTAGTACCATCTCAACATAACATTGCGATTACCACACCTCACTTCTGAGTGCTTGCAATGGCCATTTTGTACTTGCTCTTCTTTGAGGGTATTTAGGCATTACTAATGAAAATTCTAACTGCTGGGGGCAGTTTCTCAATAGCTCACAACCTCCCACAAACAGTAAGGAAGAAGCTGTAAGGCCAAAACGGCCAGGGTTGCCAGACGGGGGGGTTTTCCCCTAAATGTAGGATATTTTTTAAAAAAATATGGTGGAATTTTTAAAGAAAAAATGTATGGGAGTCAATTATAGATGTGGGAATTTCAAAATGAGGTATGGGGGGGAGATTGTGAGGAAATTGTATGGGACTCAATTGAAGATGGTGAATTTTCGGAATTGTTTTGGGGGGGATGAACTCATGCATCTGGCAACACTGAAAACGGCTCGTGAGGACAGAAAGGTGGAAACCTATTAATGCGTGTCTGATGATTCTTGCCATGTTTGTTTGGCGCGGGACCATATAGCTTACATCAGGTGTCTAAGCACCCATAAACGTTTCAATTGAAATGCAAGGAAACATCCCAGTGAAGACCATAACCAGAGACGACCAAGACTGCGAACATTTCCTCAGACATTTTTAGACTAAATAGCCCATTTAAAACGCGTTGAATTTCTATCAGCAGAATGTTATGCTCCACATCTTATTTTTAAACAAAAGTAGCCTAATCAAATATACTTTTACTCACCAATCTTTGCAAATGAGGCAAGTAGGACCCATAGCGTGATTTCAAAAGGGACCTGTATGCGTGCATAGTCCATAGCAAACACCGGCAGATTGGATTTCTCCGGTTCTGGAAACGCCTGAGGAAGTCCGTCATCATTGATCGGTTGCGGTTTGAGAGTGGTCTTGGAAGGGTTCGCTCCGATCTCCCCGTTCGATCCAAATCCGAGGGACAGAAAAACCGTCCAGAAAGCGAGGAATCCCACGGTCCAGTTCCAACTGATTCCCATCTTGCCTTTGCAGAACTTCAATCTCCAATATGGGTAAAAACGTAGATGAATATGAGGTCAAATGTGGTTACAATGGATATTTTCTTTAAAGCTATAGATCTACAATCCGAGTGTTGTGGCAGAGACGAAAAACGAGTAAGATAAAAATAAAAAAAACTTTTCCTTTAGAATTTTAAAAGTTGTAAGACTTGTCAGTAAAAGTTGTATATATCTGTGGCGTGTACTTTGAGTAACCTGTAAACGCATCAGGACGCTTTAACATCCATTAAATAAAACATTTTGTCTACATTGATGATCGACTATTTCTTCCTACGGCACGCACTTGCTCTCCTAATCAGCGTGTTCCTCAAACTGGCTTCTCTTGCGTTACCTGTACCGGTGTACATACCCGTACTGGGTGGGGCCTGGCGGGGCTTGTCATTGGACGATTCGTGCGCACTTAGTCAATGATTGAGGCGAATTGTCCGACCCGTTTTAACAACGGCTCTAAACTTAATAGGCTACGGTCGCATCGCATCACTCTAAGGTTTTTTTTGTTTGTTTGTTTTTTTCGATACAGTTCGTGATTTAAACACCTTGGTCGCACTGCACTGCCAGTGGGTTGTATAATGATAAACCTTGGTGTTATTTTGCAGCTGTAGTATTTTCATGTTCAATGGCAAACAGAAGATGGAAGCAAAGGACAGGTGTTGGCCAGGATCAGCAAATCGCAATCGAGTTTACATCCACGCCAGTGATAGGAGCGTGTTTATATCTGGACTGGAGTCATAGAAAAGGTTAGGATTTGCTATAGTTTTTAAATTAAAACAAAACCTGGAAGACTGATCAGAACTTTGAGCAGACTAGATGTCTTATCATGGAATCTTCTACCACAGGTGCAGTCTCTTACATAAATTTGTTGTCATTTGTATGATCATTACTTATCGGGACACGCATACATTTACTGTCAGGGTACACTTTAGTATAACCTATGCGTATGTAGCCGTCACAGAAGAAAAACTATACAGTGTCACAGAATGAAGTAGCCTACAGTAGGTTATGTAGCCTATAACAAGCCTCGCTCAGCCCGGACGCCTGTATGCAGCCAGTGGGGAAGAACTCCATGGTGTCCAATAGGAAAACAACCCTTAAAGTGATCCATCCATATCTACTGCATATCTGGCAGCAGAGTGATGGTTTGAGGCTCATTTGATACCTCAGACCCTTGATGACCTACAACCATTTAGCCAACCATGGGTTCCATACTATTCAAGTGTAATTTGCAGCTTAATCTAGTTACACCCCTTCAATTCCCACATAGATCCATTCAAATGCAGAGAGGTCATAGTATCGCTTGTAAGATATCAAGAGTACTTTGTTATCCTTTTTCACCCAGTCTTTTTTTAGCCCCTGTCCCACACGTTTTTGGAACGTGTTGTAGGCATCAAATTTGGAATTAGTGTATATTTTCAAAAATGAATAAAGTTGATTAGGTAAAACACTAAATATCTTTTCTTTGTACTGTTTTCAATTAAATACGTATATGTAAAAGAGAATTTACAAATCACTGCTTTCTGATTTTATGTGCATTTTACATACTGTCCCAACTCTTTTTTGGAATTGGGGTTTGTAAATTGTAAGGTTATATTTTCATAGAGCTCTTTTATTGTTCTATGCAAATATAAATTAAATTTTTTATCAGCTCCTAGAATCCAGTAGCCTACTGAAAATGAGGTGGATGGAAGGCTGTAGAGGAGAGATAGCCAGCCAAATCTGACAGACTAGAAGCCAGATATTTTACAATAGGTTACTTGACGATTAATTAACAGCTAAACGCAGGATGGTAGCTGAAAAATAGCGATCATATAAAAAAAATACCCTGGTAAACTGGGACATTCCAAAAGGAGATATTCCTTGTGTGGTGTGTCATTCATGTCGTTACCCACTAGGGGGCAGTACAAGACTTGTAAAAACAGAATGACAGCACTTCAGCTGGTTTTTTATTGGGTGAAAACACTGAGGAATAACCGACCCCGACTGTGGTCTCTCCCTAAATCTTTTTGTGTAGCATATTCAAAATGAACATAGGTTACTATGCACTCGCAACATAGCCTACTACATAGGCCTACAGCCGTTTTCATTCGGTGGGATAGTCTACTTAAAAAAATGAATGAAATTATGAAATTATGAGGCTTTGAAAATGAATGCACATAATTGTAATTTAAGTGTAATCAAACTGAATATATAAGTTAAGTTAGGGGAAACACTACATCAATCTAACGTTAGCCAGAGGTCAAGATATTGTAGCCTAGTTAGCTAGCTAGCTATGGTGAGACTTTAAAAATCAAACATTTTTAGAATTTGTGACTGTTATTTCCATGTGATGTCCTGGGCGTACTGATTTGGTGAATTATTATTTCAATACAGAAATATTGCAGATGCACCTTTTAGCCACAGGGTGGCAGTCTAAGACCACCATGCTTCCCCCAGTTCTCTCGTGATCGGACCTAATTAACTAGGTCAGTGGTTCTCAGAGCCCTATCTACTGCGCCCTGTCTCCTGCGTACAGTGCACTGACAGAAGTGTGCTGTTTAATGTGCACTGTTTAGCAGTCCGCGAAAAATATCCGCCATACTATTTTCCAACCGCATTATGGAAGCAGGTCATAAGACCACCCATCAGTGTTGCCATGTCCACGGTTTTACAGCTAAATTGGGATACTTTCAAAGTGCAGTCTCGGGTAAAAATGAAAAGTCGCAAAGCACGCACTTATTTTAAAAAGTAAAAACATGATGATTTCTATTTAAAACAGGTTGGTTTCAGTTAAAAATAGCCTACAATTTGGGCTAGTTTTGAGTCGCTATCTGGCTTACAAGATCTGGCAACCCTGCGCCCCACTCTTGCGCTGCCATGTCACGTGTTGTTTTTGTTGTATTTGAAGGAAAACGTCAGCGAAGCTGGGCCTCATGGGCTTCGTCATATTCATATGAGCAAAATGTTCGTGTACTTCTGAATGTACTCAGCGAAACCCTGGAAGTAAGTGTGTCATCTGGGTGTTTGAAGTATACTGCAATTTGAAAAATTTTCGAGTACTCTACTCACCAAGGCTACTCAACAGTGTGGAAGAGTGCAGATTTGGACACTGCCCTGGAGTACCCCTGTGTATGCAATAGGGGAACGACAGGAAGAAAGGATATCAGGATGAAATATGGCAGCCACACCAAGGCCGATAGAATTATTGTTCTGTGCATCATAAACATGTGGCATTTTTCTATATCCAAAGTTATAAGGACGTGTCATCATGCGAAGATTTTGACTTTTAAATGCTCCATGTTTAAATGTTCAATGTTTCGTATTCTTAAATTTGTTTTTCTAGGCTGAATTGTGCGTTGCTCTCAACGGTTCGAGACACTTAAGAGGCTGTCCTCTTTAAATTTATGCTTTCTAATGTTTAAATCACTTTGACTCATTTGAGTGTCGTCTTAGAATTAATTAGCCTACATTCTTTAACGCATTCAGATTAGTGCCTGATCCTTGTTAAACAATCTCAAGTTGTCTCTGTCGTTATCATTTCTAAATCATTATAGGCTACAAATTGGTATTGTTTATTCAGAAATTAATTGTTTGATTGTTAGCCTACTCAAGCTAAATAAACAGAAACAAGTAATCCTGTACACCCCTGTAACACCGGATAATGTAATAACTTGCCGGATAACGTAATAAACATGCTCACCGGATAACGTACTAACATTTTCCGGATAATGCAATAACTTATTACTTCTTTATTACATTATCCAGTGAGTAAAACGTTTTTGATGAATAATGTAATAACTTCACCGGATAATGTAACAACATATCAAAATCAATGTATTTATGTTTAATCTGAAAGTTTGATACTTGAAAAAAAAAAAGGAAAGTGTCACATTTGGCCACGCATTTTGCACAAACTCGCGTATGCCCACATGCAGAAAAAACTTGATATATTCATTGGTTTGTTTTTCAGTTAACTACTTGATTGATAATTAAGAACTATAAGTAATAATATCCGTATAAAAGGTAAGGTTACCGAAGGCCTATTTTACAGCCGACGTTACGCCACTGCACTTAATTTCTCAACAGATGCCCTCACCAAACTCTAAGCAAACCACTCTCATTGCTTACATGTTTTATAGATTCTTCATTCGTACAGCTTTTACCGAAACTAGTGCCTCGTTTGGGACTTGAGCTGGCAACCTTTGAAGCTCAGTTTCCAACCAAGGGCACTGTGTTGTAATCCTTGATGGGCTCAATATGAGCAATGAGCAGAAATCTTTTTTAATTTTAGCAAGCCATCCTCAGAAAACTCTTTTGTAATAAGTGTGAGTGCATATAATAGTGTTCTACCATATTTAGTTCATTTTCTGTTCCACCAAACACCAGTAGAATTCATTACAGACCTGCATGTTACCGACTATGCATCGCATTGGAGCATGAGGTTTAGCTAACATTTCACTGTGCATCGCCAACCACCCTGGCTCTGAACCTTCCAACTTTCAACACAACCTGAGTGAAAAGTCCTGAGTCATAAATTGCATTCTAGACCATGAATCCTGGAAAGTGCAATTCACTGTGCACTCTATGCTTTATTATGGGGCAGCGGTGTAGTATAATGGTTATGGAACTGGACTTGTAACCGAAAGGTTGCAGGTTCGATCCCCAGGAAGGGCACTGCCGTTGTACCCTTGAGCAAGGTACTTTACATTACATTACAGGTATTTAGCAGACGCTCTTATCCAGAGCGACTTACACAACTTTTTAGCATTTTTTTTTTTTTTTTACATATTATCCATTTATACAGCTGGATACATACTGAAGCGATTCAGGTTAAGTACCTTGCTCAAGGGTACAACGGCAGTGTCCTACCTGAGAATCGAACCTGCAACCTTTCGGTTACAAGGCCAGTTCCTTACCCATTATACTACACTGCCGCCACTTAACCTGAATTGCTTCAGTATATATCCAGCTGTATTAATTGGATAAATGTAATAAGATGCTAAGAAGTTGTGTAAGTCGCACTGAGTAAGAGCGTCTGCTAAATGCCTGTAATGTAATGTAATGTAATGTAATGACATCATGTTGAATTTTAAACTTTTTGTTTGCTGCCTTCTTAGCCAGACCTCGCTTTTTTAATTTGATGCATATCGTCTGGTTAAATAAAAATACAAATCACTGCCTGTGATTCTCCAGAGATAATGCTGCCTTCACAGAGGTGAGTTTTAAATTTGCAGACTTTTTAAAGGGTAACTAACCCCACTGTTTCAGCCTGTCTCTGCCCATGAAACAATTTTGAAAAATACTTTGTGGGGTGAGCGAGGGAGAGGGCGGTGGGGGCGGAGGAGCTGTGGCCATCGTCATTTGCATAAATTAACGTAGGATTGTACAAATGATTTTGTGTAACTCGGATCAAACTGTGAAACTAGACGATGCACATCAAATATGAATCAAGATTCAGCAACCGCATGGCCCATTTCACACCTCAAATATCTTCAGAAACATATTTTAGTGGACTATTTAGGTGGAATAAGAGAGTATATGAACAGGATGCAACGTTGTTCCGGTTTAAAAACGTGGAGCCGTAACGTAGCGGGTCTAACCAATCAGGTGCCGGCTGTTTCCGTTGTGGGCGACAATTATATATATGACGTAGTAGTACGAAGAAATAGGTACTCAGACGTCACGATTAGGGCGGGGCCAGAGCGGGAAGCAGAAAGGAAATTTCAACCGTTAGGGGCAGCACAAAGACACTTTTCTACCGGTTTCTCCTGATTTATGTTATTATTTCAGAATTGTTGAAATAACGGAATGGATGAATAAGTTTCATTAAGGTAGGCATACAAACCCGTTTACAGCTAAAACAAAAAGTGATCTAGGGTGTAGTTACCCTTAAAAGCTCTTGGAAGTATTTACCATATTGAGATACACATGGACATAGCTGGCATAGCCCTTGCTAGAATTTTGGGAAGATTGGCGAACATAAAACACCGTGGTTGAGTGTAGTGATGAGCTCCTTGGAGGACAGAATGTGCTTGTCTGAAGTCTCCTGAAGAACCCGTCATAGTGAGATAGCTTACGAAGGGTTATGTGGAAGTAATGCAAAAAAATATTTATTTATGTTTTTATTTTTTTATAAGTTATATTTATTATTGCCCAAATTTGTAAAGGATCTTGGTTCAATGGACATGAATAAAAGTCCACAAGAACATTGAATTTCAAAACCAATCAATAGTTAATCACCATAAAAGCAAACCTGCTCTGTCTCTCAGCAATGTGCTTATTAATGCTTGGACGGCTGGACGCTAAGAAATCATAAAACTTTTTAAAACATTTTCCAGAAAAGGGTATTCATGAAACTACCAGTATTTTAAAATAATATATCTCATCTATTACCAGCGTGGTAAAAATAACACACACGTATACTGGCGTTCAAAAGTTTGGAATCACTGAGACATTTTTATGTTTTTGAAAGCAATTGATACTTTTATTCATCAAGGTAGCATTAAATTGATCAACAAATACAGTCAAGACATTGATAATGTCACAAACTATTTCATTCCATTTGTACTTTAGCAACTGTAGCCATTTTTACACAGCCGCCCCCCCCCCCCCCTGCTAACATAGAAATAGAATGAAACAGAAATAGTAGTTCATAACATTATCAATGTCTTGACTGTATTTTTTGATCAATTTAATGCTACCTTTCAAAAAAACATAAAAATGTCTCAGTGATTCCAAACGCTATTGTGTGTATATGTATATATATATATATATATATACAGCTCTGGAAAAAACTAAGACAACTGCAAAATTATCAGTTGTCTTGTTATTTTGGTTCTGTACTCTAGCACTGAGTTTGAAAGGATACAATGACAATGAGGTTGAAGTGCAGACTGTCAGCTTTAATTTGAGGGTATTTTCATCCATATCGGATGAACCATTTAGAAATTATAGAACCTATTGTACATAATCCCCCCCATTTTTGGGCATCAAAAAATATTGGACAGTTTAACATAATGTAGAATAAAGTAATCATATTTTAAATTTGGTGGCATATCCTTTGCATGCCATGACTTCCTGATGTCTGTGACCCAACAACATCAAAAGACTCTCGATATCTTATTTTCTGGTACTCTTACAAGCGATACTATTACGTCTGCATTTGAATGGATCTCTATGGGAATTGGGACTAGATTTAGCTGTAAATTATGCTGGAATAGTATGGAACACATGGTTAGCTAAACGGCTGTAAGTCATCAAGGGTCTGAGGTATCAAACGAGCCTCAAACCATCACTCTGCTGCCAGATATGCAGTAGATATGGATGGATACGCTTCAAGTTATCCATCCATATCTACTTTATTTCTGGCAGCAGGAAGTCATGGCATGCAAAGGATATGCGACCAAATATTAAAAATGATTACTTTATTCTACATTATGTTAAACTGTCCAATATTTAATATTTTTGATGCCCAAAAATGGGGGGGGGGGGGGGGGGACTATGCACAAAAGGTTCTATAATTTCTAAACAGTTCATCCGATATGGATGAAAATAACCTCAAATTAAAGCTTTATCATTTGTCATTGTCATTGTATCCTTTTAAAATCAAAGTGCTAGAGTACAGAACTAAAGTAACAACAACACAACTGATAATTTTGCAGTGGTCTCTTAATTTTTTCCAGAGCTGTATATACACACATATCCATACATATATCTCCATCAACAATTATGGTCTGTTAACACTAACAAGATTTAAACCAAACCTAAAAACTATCCAAACCAACTCAAATGAATCCACTGCTTGAAAATTAAAACGTCCAGCTTCGTCAGCTAGTAGCAGCAAGATCCGGGTACACATTGACCGTCAGAGATATTTACACCCAATCACAGACAAATGAACAGTAATCAACTGCAACTGGTCAAGAGCCCTAACGTAAAATGACGGGATGTCGTTCTGATGCTGTATATCTGTTATGAATCCAAACACTTTCGAATGAGTGACAAGGAAGCTAGGACTCTTTAAATTGCTGGCTGGGCAGGTCTGTGGGCGTGGACTTGTCCCTTTCCCGCCCCTCAGACACCAGGCCGAGCTCCTCCTCCATCTGTTCCAGTTCACTTTGGTCCAGCAGCTCAAACTCCTCCTCCTCCTCCTCCTCCTCCTCCTCCTCCTCCTCAACAGGCGCAGCTGCACAGGTGGTCTGGTCCACAGTGTCCGTTTCAACAGGCGTAGTGTCCTCATTCTCCAGCTCTCCCTCCTGCAGGGAAGGTGGATCACCGAGGCGGGTCAGGGCGGACAGTGTGTTCTGCACCACGGTGGAGATGGCCGAGCTCACAATCTCCTGACTCAGGGACTCCAGTGATAGGCTCCGGCCCTGAGGAGCTGCCCCCAGCTCCACCCCTGTTGAGCTCCGCCTGTTCCCATTGTAGTGCGTGTTGACAAAGTGCAGGGGGGACGGCAGATGGAGGCTCTGACGCTCCTCCCCCGTGTCTGCTGCCCCCGGTGGTCGCGCAGAGCAGTGCAGCAGGTGGAACTCCGGCATTCCTCTGGGGAAACCCTCCTCCGGGTCACTGGTGTGACTCCGCCGGTCCAGATCTACAGTGCCCAAAGAACAGAGTGGAGACACTGGCTAACTGTGCTACACAAGACCCTCTCAGAAGGGACATTACAGAGTTTAATGGCCTCACACTGTACCCTTCTCAAATGGTGTGGCCTTTACTCAGTTTACCTGTCCTATGGATGGGTATTACTGATTTAACGGTCCACTCAGACTGCAGAGAGTCTGTTCAGGTGCAGGTTAAATGAGCACAAACACAGGATGTGCTTCTGTAGTACCTTCAGAGACGTCGGTCAACAGGGGGGTGGTCGCCCTGGAAACAGAGAAGCCACCGCTCTCCAGGATGGAAACCTCCTCGTCAGAGAGCTCCGAGTCCGTGATGGCCATCGCCAGAGCGGTCGTCTTCACGTCCACCTGAGGCACGGCAAAGGGCGGTGAACGAGCCGACCCATACCTGCAGCCCACACACCTGTACGTGCAGCCCACACACCAGCCCACACACCTGTACCTGCAGCCCACACACCTGTACCTGCAG
Source organism: Synaphobranchus kaupii (assembly GCA_029718625.1). Classification (NCBI taxonomy): domain Eukaryota; kingdom Metazoa; phylum Chordata; class Actinopteri; order Anguilliformes; family Synaphobranchidae; genus Synaphobranchus; species Synaphobranchus kaupii. The sequence goes on along the minus strand of CM056384.1, from coordinate 61,678,578 downwards.
CCCACACACCTGTACGTGCAGCCCACACACCTGTACCTGCAGCCCACACACCTGTACCTGCAGCCCACACACCTGTACGTGCAGCCCACACACCAGCCCACACACCTGTACCTGCAGCCCACACACCTGTACGTGCAGCCCACACACCTGTACCTGCAGCCCACACACCTGTACCTGCAGCCCACACACCAGCCCACACACCTGTACCTGCAGCCCACACACCTGTACCTGCAGCCCACACACCAGCCCACACACCTGTACCTGCAGCCCACACACCTGTACCTGCAGCCCACACACCTGTACCTGCAGCCCACACACCTGTACCTGCAGCCCACACACCAGCCCACACACCTGTACCTGCAGCCCACACACCTGTACCTGCAGCCCACACACCAGCCCACACACCTGTACCTGCAGCCCACACACCTGTACCTGCAGCCCACACACCAGCCCACACACCTGTACCTGCAGCCCACACACCAGCCCACACACCTGTACCTGCAGCCTGCAGCCCACACACCTGTACCTGCAGCCCACACACCCAGGCACTTGTACACCCGCAACCTCCAAAAAACCTCCACCCCAACTATTCACAGTCCCTCCTCAACTCTGAAACTCGTGAACGGTCACGGCCATTCACGCAACCACACACACACCCACCAGAGCGACAGGACCCTTTTGGATCTGAGACACAGCCATGCAGAAACTCATCCTCACAGACATACTGCAGTCAGTCCCGATGCATGATGGGAAGGGTGCTCACAGTGGGGGCAAAGCAAGACAGCTCCTCTTCGCTCTCGCTCTCAGTCTCCGCCCTCGACTCATCACTCCCCTCTGCCTCCTTCTTTACTTCTACAAACGTCCACAAGACAAAAATAAATAAATACAGTTGAGCGTGCGTCTTTTAATACTGTAGTTCTAATATACACAACGCTACTGACCATTTCTGATCAACTGAAAAAAAAATTTGCACAGACTTTGCAATATGTAAAGTCCGTAATATACAATATGTAAATGCGGGTTCTGCAAACTGGCAGAGGAAATTTAAATAATAACAGACTAGTTGTCAAGCCATGCACCTTAAACCAGGGAAAGTTGCACTTTTTACACATACATGTTTTTTCAACATGTATACACATATTTACACAGCAAAGTATCGTAGGTCAGACAATTTAACTCTAAATTTGTAGTGCCAAATTTGGGATTAGAATAAAGTTCCTGATTCACTGTGCAGCTTCAGCGCTGTGCCCTATTGAGTTTACAGTGTTATATATTCATAAACATTTTTGCAGATTGTTGTATTCCACTCCATCTTGCATCTGTTATTAAACAAAATTTTAAAAATGTGGTCACAACAAAAAAATAAATAAAAGGTTTACTCAAAGTGCACATGGACCTTAATCACTGTGCTCCACAAGCTTAGCCTCACCACTGTGCTAGGCTAAGGCTCAACTGCTGCGCTACACAGCCATGACGATGTGCGATTCAGTGGAGCGCAGCGATCATGGTAGGAAAGGAGACTCACTCTTCTTGTCGTGCTTGTGGTGGTGGGTGTCTCCCTTCATGCTGTAGTCTAGCTTCATCAGGATGGGCTCCAGTCCGGTGTACATCTTCTGGATCAGCTCATGGTACACCACCAGGGGCCACACCAGCACACTCAGCACTGCATACAGGACAGGAGAACCCACCAATCAGCACAGCTTACAGGACAGGAGAACCCACCAATCAGCACAGCCCACTCAGCACTGCTTACAGGACAGGAGAACCCCACCAATCAGCACAGCACACAGGCAGGAAACCCCACCAATCAGCACAGCATACAGGCAGGAAAACCCCACCAATCAGCACAGCACGCAGACAGGAAAACCCCACCAATCAGCACAGCACACAGGGAGGGAAACCTCACCAATCAGCACTGCACACAGGCAGGGAAACCCCACCAATCAGCACTGCACCCGACAGCGCAAATCCATCATTCAGTACAATATACGACAGAGAATCCCCACCAATCACCACTACAATGGACAGGGGAAACCCACCAATCAGTACTGCACACACAACAGGTAATAAGACGTAAAATTGCATAATCATCCCTTGAAGTGCACCACTGTAAAAGCACAGACAGGGGAATTAGCTCAAAGTACTAATAAAGTTGTACCCGATGTAGGCCTATAATTCTGTTAAAATACAGTTGCACTCACATATTATGTAGGAGATCATGACTCCTGGTACATAGTGTCCCACCACAGCCAGTACCAGGCTCCCTGCACACATGAGACCACAGAACTGGGAACAGACAGGAGGCACAGACATGTCATTATTACACTATAACAGTGGTTCCCAACCCTGTTCCTGTAGGGTCCTGCAGGGTTTCACTTCAACTCTAACAAAGCACACCTCATTCAACAGCTAGATATTTAGTTAAGCTGCCAATTAATAGAATAGAATTGCTTTTATTTTCCCATTTGGGAACTTCAGTTGTAGCCCCAGCAACAACAAAAAGACAGAGACAGTGGGGCAGACCCACAGCACAGAAACAAACATCAAATATAATTTCATTAATCAAGTGAATTAAAGTGGAATACAGCCATGCTGCCATGATTAAAAATAGTCCCGCTGTCCCGAGATGTCCAGTGGCATTAAGCAGTCCAACACACAATTAAATAAAGTAGAATCAGGTGTGCCAAATTAGGGTTGAAATGGAAACCACTGCACTATAACATACCCCATGATGTCACGTACAGCATGAGAGTGACTTTTTTACATTGACATACTATAATAGGAACAGTAGAGCAAGACCCCTCCACTCTCTGGCCAGCAGGGGCATCCCCACAGTTTACACCACGATTTAACCACAGTAAGGTTTACAGTTGATGCATACAGGTGCAGGTGTGTGACCCCTCACCTTCCCGTGGTTCTGTCGTTTGTACTGGATGGTCTCCTGTAGGTGGAGGCAGCAGGTGTGATAGCTCTCTACCAGGTGGTGACACAGTTCTGGAACGCTGAGGAGCCGTGGATGAATAACCCCAGTCTCCCTGCATGCAAGAAGTAGCTCTTTACACCAACACTTCACACTTCACTAAAAAACCTAATAAAACATGCCAAACAGCTAACAAAACCAATGCTCCACATGCTTAAAACACTGCCAGACAACCAACAGAACCAATGCTGAACACATTACAACACTACTAAACATGCCAAAACCCCACTGCAACCAATACTTCACATGTTAAAAACACACCCACAAAACATCAAACCACCATCATAACCTATGCTGAAAATATTAAAACATGACCAAATATGCCAAAAAAATTAGCATGTATAATGAAAATTAATTATAGAGAAAGCATGAACAGCAGAAGTAGAGAGCTGTTTCCAGCAAAGGGGCTGGAATACCTTTCAGTTGTGGAGAGTTCAGGACACGAGACTGCGTTGAGGGGGGAGACACAGAACAGGTATTATTCAGAAAGGTATCGGAGAAAGTCAACGCATGGAGACCTTGTGCCAAAACAGAATCTCCAGCATTAACATTAATTATTTTATGAAGACAGCAAATTCTAATAATTCTAATCATTTTTGGCAAGCTAATGTTACATAAACACTCCAAACTGCTAATTACACCCATCTAAAATGTACAGTTGAAGTCGGAAATTTTCATACACTTAGGTTGAAGTCATTAAAACTCATTTTTAACCACTCCACAGATTTTATGTTAGAAAACTATAGTGTTGGGAAGTCAGTTAGGACATCTACTTTGTGCATGACAACTAATTTTCCCAACAATTGTTTACAGATTATTTCACTTTTAATTCACTATATCACAATTCCAGTGGGTCAGAGGTTTACATACACTAAGTTGACTGTGCCTTTAAATTTTTAATATTTGGTCGCATATCCTTTGCATGCCAGGACTTTCTGATGTCTGTGACCCAACAACATCAAAAGACTCTTGATATCTTATTCTCTGGTACTCTTACAAGCGATACTATAATGTCTCTGCATTTGAATGGATCTCTATGAGAATTGAGGGGTGGGACTAGATTTAGCTGCAAATTACACTGGAACAGTATGGAAACACATGGTTGGCGAAATGGCTCTAAGTCAGCAAGGGTCTGACGTATCAAACAAGCCTTAAACCATCACTCTGCTGCCAGAAATACAGTAGATATGGATGGATAACTTAAAGGGTTTCTTCTCCCAACATATTTTTCCATAGAGTTCAATAGAAAAATTTATCAGGAGAAACAACCCTTAAAGTGATCCATCTATATCTACTGCATATCTGGCAGCAGAGTGATGGTTTGTTACCGCAGACCCTTGATGACTTAGTCATTTTACCAATCATGTATTCCATACTGTTTCAGCATTATTTACAGCTAAATATAGTCCCAACCCTCCAATTCCCATAGAGATCCATTCAAATGCAGAGAAGTAATAGTATCGCTTGTACGATTACCAGAAAATAAGATATCAAGAGTCCTTTGATGTTGTTGAGTCACAGACATCAGGAAGTCATGGCATGCAAAGGATATGCGACCAAATATTTAAAATTTAAAGGCACAGTCAACTTAGTGTATGTAACTGGACATCTCGGGACAGTGGGGGCTATTTTTATTCATGGCAGCATGGCTGTATTGCACTTTAATTCACTTGATTAATGAAATGATATTTGATATGTTTGTTTCTGTGCTGTGGGTCTGCCCCACTGTCTCTGTCTTTTTGTTGTTGCTGTTGCTACAACTGAAGTTCCCAAACGGGAAAATAAAAGTTATTCTATTCTAAACTTCTGACCCACTGGAATTGTGATATAGTGAATTCAAAGTGAAATAATCTGTCCGTAAACAATTGAAAAAATGACTTGTGTCATGCACAAAGTAGATGTCCTAACTGACTTGCCAACACTATCGTTTGCTAACATGAAATCTGTGGAGTGGTTAAAAATGAGTTTTAATGACTTCAACCTAAGTGTATGTAAACTTCCGACTTCAACTGTAGTGAACGAAATAAACAACCAAATAGCTGTGTTTGCAGGTTCATATTTCAGTTTTAAAAAAATAATAATTTTTATAAATATTTATAAAGAGTTAAAGATCCATGGCTAGCTACTGAGTATCTGGGCTTGACACTGCCGAATGCCAGTTGGTCGGCTGTACTAGTGTTGGTTTGGGGCAAAAAGGATATTGGACTGGGGTACACTCACCTGCACTGTGGGATAACACTCACCTGCACTGTGGGGGTAACACTCACCTGCACTGTGGGGGTAACACTCACCTGCACTGTGGGGGTAACACTCACCTGCACTGTGGGGTAACTTGTGCTTCCATCTGTCTAACAGAACCAGTCCGAGGAGAGACACGCTGAGAAGAAACAGCGGCCGCATGGCCGTGGACGATAACAACCTAAAATGCAAAAAAAAAAGAAGCCCTGAGACTTCACTATAGCACTTTTTTAAAACGCATTTAATATTTGGCTCGCTAGATACCCTACAGTATATCGCTTATCTTGTATAAACTCGCCAACTCTATTTTGCCATGACAGTTATGACTAGGTGTGTAACTTACTCGACTAGTTTACAATCACAATCATACTGATACATAGCGATGCGCTAGCTAGCGACCGAAAGGAAATGCTTAGATAACCAACTCGCTTTTTGCACTTTAGCACCTGGCTACTTCGCTGCCTGACAAACTAACGTTAGTCCCAAAAAACTAACATATGTGCCTAGCTAGAGCTACCTACCTAGTACAGTACACCGAAACCTTGCCTAAGGCTAGCTAATTTGGTTATTATGTTCGTACATGTTACGTAAGAAACCAGTACCGTTAACTGTAGTTAGCCTATGCCTATTAGCTATTGTTGTAATCTACAACACAAGGGGAGACAATAGTCGTTACAAAAGCTATTTTACCAGAACGCGGTATTCAGCATGAATGCAACGAAGACGCTGTGAAGCGGCCTCTCCCAGACCAGCAGCCTCTGCACCCCCAGGATCACGGGCTCGTACTGCGACAGCCATCCCTGAAGACAGACTCGCAGGCGCTTTAGCTCGGGGTTCCCATCTCCGCCCATAGATATGTCTCCGCCAGCATGCTCGGCTTCCTCCAGCGGGAAGAGAGCCTCTAGACGCAGTACAGAGGAGGAAACGCAGGTCTGCTCTGCCTCCTCCCCATTCGCCATCTTCTCCCCACTTTGTTGTTGTATTTTGAGGATCACACTCACAGGGTTCGCGAGGAGGGTCCACCGAATACGTCACTGACTTAAAAAATGAAATTAAAAAACCGGAACCCGCAGGACTCTCACATCATTGGCTCTAGATGTCACGTGAGCACAAACCCGCAGGACTCTCACATTATTGGCTCTAGATGTCACGAGAGCACATTGTTTACGAGTAAAAAGCTGTGTAATGCACATAATTTCTGATATAGTTCTGTGGTGTAATCGCATCAGTTAATTTAGCGACTTCTGCTGGACGGATGTGTGCATTGCAAGCGACTCGGAGGACCGTAGTTTGTTAGTTATCGGAATTTTATTTCAGTATGTCATTTACATGAATTAAATAAAATCTGTTAAACGATAATATGCATGACTACAATTATACAGTTTCTCAGAGTTGTGTTATGGTGTGAAATTGGCTTTACTTAAAGCTGTTGTCATACATCAATGTTATACATCAGAATTATAGGGTCACCAGGCTGCAGTTAGTAGATTTACACTGGTGTGAAGAAAGCGTTCTGGATTTAAATGACTTTTACCCATATTTGATTTTGTAGCATGTTGTCATGTCATTATTGTACTATGAATACAATTATATATACACACCTAAAAGCACAAAACCTACTGCTGTTTATGCAGGCTGTTCACAAATGTGGTTGATGAAAAAATCTCAAAATGTGATTTCTTTTTGTTGGAAAATAACCTTTCAGCTCATGCTAGGGGCCCTAAAGGTTGACAATCATAAGATTTAAGTGGTTGAGGAATACTAATCAACATTATGGAAACCATATTCTCCAGAGCCTTTTCTTTCTAATCAAACTGAGATGGCACTCTAATTATTTTTCAATAATCAACATATAGCTTCACAAATGGCTGTGAAACATTCAAAAACCTATGGCCTTACAGATGTTAATGTAGATTTTAAAAAATCACATTACTTGTTATACACAAAAATAGTTATGACAGTTCATGAGCTAAAATTGATTGACATCCAGGGGGGTGTACTCCGAAGCAGCATTACGTAGTTAGCTGGATAACTGCACTGAGTAAAACTGGGAACAGCTCTTTTTACTTCAGTCCGTGTTCCAGATTTGGGATGGTTCCGGGTTTTACTCGGTGTACGCCTGCTTCGTAGTACACCTCCCTGGTCTTACAAGAAACCAGAGGTGGGAAAGTCCAGGTTCAGAAAGTCATTGTCCTCCCCAGTATTTTGTTCCAATCACCTGGATTTGCTATTCCTCAGCCAGGAGGTAGAACTAATTAGTGAAATCAGCTGGCTGAGTTCATGGGTGGAAGAAAAACATGGCAGGACTTTTACTTTCTGACCCCTGAAATTTCCACCTCTGCAAGAAACACAAAACCAAAAGTAAATAAATAAATAAAATAGACCCTGCGTGTCACTGTAATATAAATGACCACACTTTCAGGAGTGAAAAATGAAATAATTTAGAAAAAACTATTTTTTTAAATGTGCATTTGAGTGTAGTATAAAGCCTAATGTTATTCCATGGCTTACAGTGCCATTCAACAAACCAGAACCAGTTCTTTATCCAAGCCATGGGATGGAAGCACTGATCGAGACAACACTTCAAACAGATGAATTGATAGGACAGATCACAACTTCCAGAACTAACATAGCTGTACCACTTAATACAAAACATACTATAAAATTTACAACGTTAAAAAAATAAGTACACAACCAAACATCATTGGAACAGGTAACAATATAAAAAATAAAACATGACAAATTGTATTGTTCATTGTGGGGCAGTCTAATTATGTCCGTCCATTTGAGAGGTACTGTACACATCCACTGCCTGGCCAAAAAAAAAGTCGCATACTCTAATATTTCTTTGGACCAGCTTTAGCTTTGATTACGGCGCACATTCGTCGTGGCATTGTTTCGACAAACTTATGCAACGTCACAACATTCATTTCCGTCCAGAGTTGCATTAATTTTTGGCCGAGATCTTGTATTGACGACGGGAGAGTCAAACCACTCTGTAAAGTCTTCTCCAGCACATCCCAAACATTTTCAATGGGGTTAAGGTCAGGACTTGGTTAAGGCCAATTCATGTGCGAAAATGATTCCTCATGCTCCCTGAACCACTCTTTCACAATTTTAGCCCAATGAATCTTGGCATTGTCGTCCTGGAATATGCCCATTGATGGGATAACCTGGTCATTCAGTACATTCAGGTACTCAGCTGACTTCATTTTATTGCTGCATAACGTTGCTGAGCCTAGACCTGACCAATTGAAGCAACCCCAGATCATAGCACTGCCTCCAGAGGCTTGTACAGTGGGCACTATGCATGACGGGTGCAACGGCGACTTTTTGTTTTGGCCAGGCAGTGTAGAAGAGTACACATATGTACAAAGCCTATCTTTGTCTTCTTCCTTTTCTTTCAGCCATCAATATCATTGGCTTCAAATATCTGTAAATTAAAACATGATAACAAAATGTATCATTTTGGAGATAAAACCGACTGTTTCTGGAGTTTTCTTTATTTTTCAAGAAAAATAATAATTCTCTATTTTTTGTAAGCATAAGGTACATGTAAGCCTTTTATAAAAGCAAATATTCATTTGTACTTGAATTAGCATCAGGTCCATAATTTGTCCCTTCTTTTTTGTTTAAAAGCATACGGCATACAATTAAAAATGCACATGGTAAACTGCAATACTTATGTAGAAATGCATTTAGGTAACATGCTGTGATCCTCATATGTAATTAAAATGTATAATTTGTTCCTTTTTGAACCTGCTACATTTTCTCTTTTTTGTTTTATTTTTTTACAATCCCCAACAAATGACAAATACCCATGGTGTTGTGCAATATCACCCCACAGATGTTCTCCAGATTCAAGCTCCAGGTAGTGAAACTATTTATTGATGTCTAAATGCATGCATAACATTACTGCTTCACGAACCAGACACAGTTATAATGACTGGCTGATTATAACAACTGAAAAGAATGTACACAATATTTACATTTAATATTTAAGTTATTGTCAGGTAAATATGTTATGTAGTATCAGTGGATATACTGGATAGGATGGTATGAAATATGAATCAATGAATTCCATGCAGAGAACAAATGGGCCAAGCCAAGCAGTGTGAAAATTAGTCGGTTATCTTTAAAAACCAACCCAAACAGTGTCCCCATTGGTCCATCGTCCTTAAAAAGCACCATCATCTTTGCTCATAGAGAGAGCAGCACAGCTGATCTGCATAAAACCTTTTCATTTTCAGTTGTTTAGGCCAGTACAGACTCTAGCCAACCATGAGCAGAAAGACAAGCACCTGATCATAGTCTGGAAATCCATGTGTATGGAGATTCCTGGAGCGGTAAAGGACTAGCAGGGGAATGGTGGCAGAGAAAAAGAAGACGTGAATGTGAGAGAGGGTAAGACACAGAGATGGAGAGGGCAGAAGCCTACCTGAGCAGGGTAAAGGCTGGAAGTGATGAAGGTGGACAACACCGCCCAGGCGCTAAGAGAAAAGGGCGTCAATACCTGCTGGAGTCAAAACCAGGGCCTGCAGCAGGTCAGAGAGGGAGACGATGCCCTTCACCATGTTCTCCTTATCCACCAATACCAGGCGGTGAACCTGCCAGACAGGGAACCATGGCAACAACATTGAATGATTGGTGGCACACAAAATCAATCAGAATGCACTTTCATATATGCCCCGGTGAATGCTTGAGGAAGGAGAGAGGTTTGTGCACAACCACAAAAAACAGAACTACACCAGCCACACGACAAGCAACAATAGAAATAGACTGTTAGCAAGCAATAGAAGCGGCGGCAGGGACGGTTCCTGCGGTGTCCTACAGTCAGACCTCGGCCTTGGCGATGCGGTCGATGATGGTCTCCAGCGTCTCGTGGGGGTAGCATTTGAGCACGCCCTCCACGCAGCAAGCGCGGCCCTGCACGGCCTCCCGCATCGTCATGTTCAGGTTGTTGTAGTTCTTCTGTGCTGCCAGATTCTAACAAACACGGAGGAGCGAGCTGAATGGGAAGTGTGTTCTGCTTTAGTTCAATACTTGTGCAATTTCCAAGAACAGTCGTAATTGTTACACCAATACCCCATGTGTACAGTGCACTCCAAAAGTGTGAGGACAGTGACATTTTTTTGTTGCTGTTTTCACTCTGTACTCCAGCAAATTGGATTTGAAATGGAACAGGTTAGACTATGAGGTTAAAGTGCAGACTTTCAGCTTTAATTAAATTTTTACATCCATATCGGGTGAACCGTGTAGCAATTGTAGCCATTTTTACACATTTTTAATTGTAGCCCCCCCCCCCCCCCCCCCATTTTAGGGCACCAACAGTAATTGGACAAATTAACATAAACTTAATAGTGTCATCATTTTTAATATTTAGTTGCATATCCTTTGCATGCTATGACTTCCTGGTTTCTGTGACCAACAAGATCAAAAGACTCTTATTTTCAGCCAGGTACTCTTACAAGCGATACTATAACCTTTCTGCATTTGAATGGATCTCTATGGGAATTGGGGGGTGGGACTAGATTAAGGTGTAAATTACACAGGCATATGGAACACATGGTTGGCTAAATGGCTGCAAGTCATCAAGGGTCTGAGGTATCAAACGAGCCTCACTCTGCTGCCAGATATGCAGTATTATTATTTTATTTTTTTTCCTATTGAACTCTATGGAAAAATAAGTCAGGAGAAACAACCCTTAAAGTGATCCATCCATATTACCTGCATATCTGGCAGCAGAGTGATGGTTTGAGGCTCGTTTGACCAAACAGTGACTTTAACCTCATCGTCACTGTCCCATTTCAAATTGCTGGGGTACACAGCCAAAACAACAAAAAATATGTCACCGTCCGAACACTTTTAGAGTGCACTGTATTTATGTGTAGAGTCCTAAGCATTCAGTTAGAAATAAGCTCTTGGAGCCCTCCTGTGGTGTGTTCCAACACTGCAGGTGCCAAAGTTCATAACAATGGCACCTGAAACAAGCAAGAGCTGAGATTCTCACTCTGCACATGTGCATTGATGTTCCCTCTCTGTGTGCCCAAAGACCAACTGATGCCCCATTGTCTGCTCTTTTTATTATTTTTTTAAAACAAAGACTGGTTTTGGTATGAAAAAAAAATTACTGACCATTGTTCTTCTCTTGCTGTCTTGACCTTTTAGTTCTATGATTCAGTAGCTGTCTAATCTTGATCAGAAAATGTTGTCTAACTTTTGATATCTTAGTCAAGTTTCAATGACGTTGTTCCTATCCTGCAAGCTAGCTAGTTTCATGTGTTCAGGGTTGGGGCAATTGTAACAAAAAGTGTTACAATTGCCCCCAGAATACTCTACTAAACGGAATAGTTCACTTTTGAAATTTAAAAAAATATATTATTTAAGCTTCAGTGTATGTTTTTGATTGGCCTAGATTTGTATGCACCTTTGTATGGATATTTTAGTTATTTGCAAAAGTTTCTGTACAAGCTGTTTTGGAGTTACATTAAAGGGGCTATATGTAAGATTTTTTACATGCATGAATCGCTTTCAATTGCCAATGTATGAACAGATTGTAATGTAACTTAAAAAATGAGACCTTTCCCCGACTCTCTGTTGTGTATAAGAGTCTATGGGCTGATTTTTATGTAAAGGCTGTGGGTCGGATTCAGGTCGGATTTGCCGGAAAATTAGCTTGGAATGTGTGAGATGTTGCTTACTTGATTGCAAAGCTAGCTAAGTTACATATTTTTTATTTTTTTTTATAAGATTCAAAATTATACATTTGTAAGGCATTACAAAGATATAGGATCAAAATACAAGAAAAAAATAAAAACTGAGCATTAATAAACTTTCCAAGTAATACATACATAAAATGAAACAGAAATAAAAGAATAAAAATTAAAAAAAAAACTATAATAACAATGGGGTCATCAAATGATATTGTGAGAGAAGATGAAATAATTTCTGGGCTTGTTTAGCTTTTATTATTTTTAATGCTTTTGCGAATAACTTAACTTCGTTCATAAAAATAATAAAGGTGGGAATTTTAAGAATTTAAATTTGTGAATAAAAAAACGTAACAAAAATTATCAAATTGACTCTACTTTTTGGTCCTCCGCTAAGTTACATCTAGCTGGCTAACGTTATCACTAGCAAAATACTGTCTGAGTGGATAATGTTAGCTAGCTAAGTTACATCAATTCAAACCAGACTCCCGGGGCTGATCTAGCTGGTAATGTTAGTTGGCTAGCTTACTGTTTACAAATTACTTTAGCAGCTAACGTTACCAAGCAACGCCGGATCCAGGCCGGTTAGTAGCTAACGTTATCACAGAACTATACGTTATCCAGCCACCAAATGTTGCTCGCTCCCGTTGCGCGAGTGTGAGGAAGCACGCTAGCAGCAGGCTACTGGATACAGTTCACTTACGGCCACCGGTGTCAGTCTGTTATGAGAAGTATTTTCTGAACGTTACATATCGCCCCTTTAAGTAGGTATATTAGTATTTATTTTTATTTTTTGCTTTGAACCACAAACCTCTGATTGCCCATATACAAACCATTCTAAAGTCTGCCTGGTCATCAGAAACTTCTGTATCTAAAATATCCTTCATGACACACAAGAACTCTGGGAAAAACTTTCAGTAAAAAAAAAAAAAGTACATTAAAGAACTGAAATAATATTTTTTTTAAACGGCAGAAACTGAACTATACTTTTGAATATTATTTTGATAGAACACATAGGAATAGCCACATGGAAGATGAAAAACGTCATGAGTTAATGCCATTGCTGTTACCTCGACAGTCGTGCACAGTCGGATGCAACACAGTGAGATCTGTGACGTTTCAATGTAGTTCTGTCACTCACCATGACCAGTGAGAGTTCACTAATGGAAGTACATTACTGCACTGCATTCAAAAGGAATCCACTTCAGTGTGCTTGCTTATTAAACTGAACTGCAGAAACTGACTAACAGCATGAATTTTCCCAGGAGAAATGATCATACCAGAGTAAGCGGGAGTGCATAGCGTCAGCGTGCTGTTCTCCGATACTTACGATCACATCAAATCGGGAGTACAAGGCCACCACTTTCCCTGCACACAAAACATAGCAGATGACTGAAACATTTTGCAAGGAGTGGAGCCACCTGTAGATATTCTACGTATATAACGAGTAACTGCTGCTTACAGCGGCATGTAGGAATTACAAACTATCCTGTCAGACAAGGTTTTGAACAGTACAATGGGAGCGGAATTCATTCACCTGTGTAACAGGTAGAATTGGCACACACCTTCTTTGGTTACCACGGGCAGCGCCGACACACGCCTCTCCACAAACATGGTCAGAGCGTCGTACACCGTCGCAGTCTCCAAGACCGTGGCGATTCGCTTGAACGTCCCAATTTCCAGCTCCTCAATCCGCTTCTGCAGGAAGCGCGGCTTTGGGATCATCGAGCCCTGGGGGAGGTTTACGTCACAAACTCAACAGAAATCATCAGTATGTGGATCTGTAACTAACTCACAGCATTAAAAGAAAGCATGAGCCACAAAGGCTGCGATGGAGGGAGGCGGCCTCACAAAGATATGCAGGAACTTGAGAATGCGTTTGTGCGTCAGTATGTGCAGGACGTTTCCTGACTCCGGGTCGATGACGGGCAACCGGTGGATCTTATTCTTCAGTAAAGAGTAGATGGCATCAAACAGGCTGAGAGAGGGGAGAGAAGGCTGCGGTTAAATCCACGGTCTTCCACAGAAACACCAAACGACATGCGTGCATTGATAGGCAGAGAGAATGGCATGCAGAGCTCACCTGGACTCAGGTGTGATGCTGATGAGTGAGGTTAAAGAGTACTGCAGGTAAATCTCTGGACCCGAGGGGGAAAAAAAACAAGAATGAGGACACTAAAGAACTAACAGTTTGAACTGAGCTTATATTTTAATTTGTGTTTGAAAGGGATCACCTCTCCATGTCTCAATCTTGTGTTCTTCAAGCTCATAGATCTGTACCTGTGAGCATAAGTGTACATCTGATTTCAGTACTAATCACTCTAGCGCCATAGTTTCAGCTGGCTGTGTAACTGCAGTCATAGTGGTGCATGAGTGTGTATTCATTAGACCTTGATCCAGGTGCTATAATGTTCCTAATAATTTATTATTTTCATTTTTTAATTAACCAGGAAGTCAAACTGAGATATCGAATCTCTATCTGGGTGTGGCCCTATTAATTGTCTTAGAAGAGCAGCCTCAGGTAGTGAGTCAGTACTTACCATTGGAGATTTATAGTATCGGTGTAGAATGTTAATAAAATCTGTGATGGTCAGCATTCCTGCAGGAAGAGGAGGAGTTATGAAACGAATATCAGAAGGAGGCCATGTCATGTGACCTCCATCACAAACCATAGATACCAGAGAGACTCTAGCACACAGCATACAGTAGCCCTACTGTATGTGTTCGAGTCAGCACCCTTCCATACTATTAGGTAGGCTTGTTGAGTAGACAAGACAAAAAGGTTGTTAAGTAGGTGAAAATATTCTCTAAATATAGTTTAAAAAAAACATATGATACACTTACCTCCTGGGTTTCCATTGAGTATATTCGGGAGCACACTTTTCAAGAAGTACACAAACATTTTGGTCGCATAAATATGATGTGAAGCTTCTTTTTAAAAAATGAGCGGCAGCTTCGCCGTTTTCCTTCAAAAACAACACGTGACATGGTGGTGCAAGGGTGGGACGTCTTACGACATTTCCACAGTACGGTTGGAAAATAGTATGGAAGATATTTTTCGCGTACTGCACGTTGTGTCCTAAACAGTGCACATTAAACAGCACACTTCTGCCAGTGCACTGTACACAGCAGACAGGGCGAAGCAGATAGGGCTCTGATTCAGACACAGTGCACTGTACACAGGAGACAGGGCGCAGTAGATAGGGCTCTGATTTGGACACAGTGCACTGTACACAGCAGACAGGGCGAAGCAGATAGGGCTCTGATTCAGACACAGCCTAGACTCCACATAATGTGACCTGCACCAGGACACACAGGAAACTCTGCATCATGTGACCCGCTTCAACAACCTCTGTCCGTTTCCCAGGGGGAAGGGCTCGGGAGAGTTATATTTAACCACAGAGAGGGGAGATCATCACACCATCCTGCCAATGTCCACAAGGCAGTTGGACTGAGGTATCCCGACTATACTTAGCCCTTTAGCAGCAGAGGGGCAGAGGGAACAGATCCGACCAGGTCTGTATTTACCTGCATGTCTCTACGCCTTTAGTAAACTTGCAATGAGGAATATTCATCAAGTGTATAGAATACACATCTAATGCCTCTCGCTTTACACACAGTTCAGCTGAGTCTGCAGATCAGTGTTCATTGAGACATTAAGCATGACTCTGAATACATCAGTCTGCTTATAAATTACAAAAGCACAAAAACAGACAGAAATACATGCACATACCATTGCATTACAGGTATTTAGCAGACGCTCTTGTCTTTTTTATTTTTTTTTTAAAAAGCATTTTTTACATATTAGCATTTATACAGCTGGATATACATATACTGAAGCGATTCAGGTTAAGTACCTTGCTCAAGGGTACAACGGCAGTGTCCTACCTGGGAATCGAACCTGAAACTTTTCATTTACAAGGCCAGTTCCTTAAACATTATACTACACTGCCGCCCATATACATACATAAAAACAAACACACATAAATAACAGACATGCGCTCCCTGACTCCCTGTTATTTCCAGACGTTTTCTGTGAAATACATTTCTCGTCCCTTCTAAACCCATGAGACAGAGACCCTTAAACCTCCCGGTGTATGTGGGGAATACTGAAACCATTTCATAGGGGGCTGCGTTGATATGGCTGAAACGGTTTCTCCGAGCAGATTTGTTGATATGGCTGAAGTGGTTTCAATGAGCAGCCTTGTTAATATGGCCGAACTACTGAAGCAGAGTTTCTGCAGTAGACTCTGATGACATTAGTGAAGCAGTTTCTTCAAGATTTTCTAAAAATTTAGCTGAAGCAGTTTCTGCAGGACACTCTGTTGATGTGGCTGTGTGGCTGCATGGCTGTGACCTGATTCTGTCACATAAATACATGTGCCTGCAGGACTGTAAAGGTTAAAGGTCACTTCAGGCTCTGCTTAGGTTGCCTTACCAACAAAGCACTGCAGCTTGCTGTCCCACAGAGGAGCTGCCCTCACGCCATTAGCCACCAGGGCAAAGAATGCCTTCTTCACCTGCACAGGTGAGACAGCATACACACCTTAGGTTCCAGCTGGACAGATGCACTGTGTTGCAGTTTATTGTGATAATAATAGAAATAATTTGTGTTTATTTCATATGAAATTCACACTCAGAATTAAAGGTACAGTGGAGGTACATTTTTCTTGTTTAAAAAACAAATTTCCCAAATGTAACCTGAAAGTAAAATAATGTTCTATTTGGGTACTAATAAGTACCCTTTCAAGTACAAAAGTTATTATATAATGCTGGCTAAGGGTACCATTTTATGTACCTAGAGGGCACCAGGCAGTAACAAGCATTGGTACCTTTTTTTCTGAGAGTGCATGGAAGGTCTCCTGGCACATGAAGTGGGTTTTGGGGTGATTTCTGGGGTCATGTTTGGGGCCTCACCTGCAGCGTGGTGTCAAATATGACGAGCTTGGAGCTGGTGGGAATGGCGTCGTAGCAGCAGTGGTTCATCATGAAGTTCATGTAGACCCTGTCATCGACGTCCAGGGCTGCAGGAAGGGACAGCACACCAGAACCCTGCTGCAGGTCGGTCAGTCTGTATCTCATCTCTCAATATCCAATCTATCAATATTTATCTTTCATCTAGCAATATACAGTATGTCTGTCTATCCACATATATCCATACCAGACCTGGTAGCCCTTTAAAAACCTGTAAAATTCCTGCAGAATACCACCAATTTAACATTTTTTTTTTTTTTTTTTTTTATAAATACTCCTCCCCCCCACAATTTCTAATTCCCAATTGTATCCATCAGTGCTCATTGCTGCAACCTCCACTATTAATTCAGAAAAGCGCTGACAAGCATGTGCTCTTATCCGCAGAGTTTGATATAAGCCGCCACTTATCGCCGCCGCAGTTCTCACGTCAGGCCGCACAGGCAGGACTCAAAGGAAAACTTCATAAGCACCCAATCGATATGCGGGGGGGGTTGCTGGTGCACACTGAGCTGCTGTCATCCCAGCTGACTGAAACTGGGCTACAGCCAATCATGCGCCGCCCTGATGGGATGCCGGCCACACAACCAGCGCTGGCACGGTCCAGACTCAATAGCACACTGGGGGGCCCCGTCTGTGCACTGCAACAGTGCCTTAACAGGATGAGCCAGCCAGCAGCCTCACTGATAATGGACAATTTTGGACGAAACCTCTATTTTCACCAATATAAACACATTTTTCAAAAGATACGTTTTGGTTATATAAAATGTACGTCTCCACAGTGTTGTGAAAAAAGCACTGATAATGAATATGAAATACATTGGTACGGAAATGTTGTGCCCGTCTGATATGCTGTATGAGGAAGCATCTGCAAATATTAGGAATGTAAATAAGCAATCTATTGTTTTCACAAATATATTTAAGATGTGTGTGCACATATCCCAAGGAATGAATTATGGACAATTAACTGGAATGGCTTTCCAAATATGTGATGTATGATGATGATTGAGAAGCCAATATTTGAAAGCCAAACGCACAGAGGTTAAACACACAGGTGTTACCTGTCTCCTTCATCATGAATCCCCTGTCCTGGGTGGGGTGCTGTACAGTGGAAAACAGAAATGTGACAAACCTGAACTGCACAACATTTAGGCTTTCCAAACCTTTCCATCCACACAGTACCATACCGAGGCCAAGTAAATAGTTTAATGGCAAGCACATTCAGTAGCAATGCACAATTTATAGTTTTTTTATATCTTGGACTTTCTAATATGATTTTGAAAATTAAGTTATTTGAAGCTCATCAGATATCCCTCAGATCTAATGAGACTTGCATCATTGTAGAGATGATCAGTCTGTCAGTGCAATGCCTATAACCGAAAATATATTATGGCACCATCTTTGATAGATTTTTCTAAACCACCAACTTTACTCCAGATGTGCAACTTTGCTAGATATACAAAGGATTTACATTACATTACATCACATTACAGATATTTAGCAGACGCTCTTATCCAGAGCGACTTACACAACTTTTTTAGCAATTCTTTTTTACATATATTATCCATTTATACAGCTGGATATATACTGAAGCGATTCAGGTTAAGTACCTTGCTCAAGGGTACAACGGCAGTGTCCTACCTGGGAATCGAACCTGCAACCTTTCAGTTACAAGGCCAGTTCCTTAACCACTATACTACACTGCCGCCCTTTATTGTATCTTGTCATTTTTTAAACTGCATTTTGGCCTTATTTTCAGAAACCACTCGTCTGCACAGTAGACTTTGCATGTTAACTGGTGCATGTTAACTGGTGCATGATAGTTCTAAACCTACTTTTATCTCACGCTCTCATTTGTAAAGGCCCATCACATCCTGTCACTTATGTACTCTGAACAGTGTAGTGGCAGCCGCTGTGCTGCAGTCACTAGGGCTGAGTATTCTATGACAGGTAGACCACAGACACCTGACAGATTAGAAAAGATCAGGGGAAGGAAAAGGCCAGGCGAGTGTCAAACCAAGGAAAGACGTGAAAAACAGTATGCTGAAGTATACTCAAAGTATACTATTTTACGAGCATACTTGAAGTATCATTAAAGTTCACATAATTATACTTCAAGTATGCTGAAATAGTCGAGTAGATATATATATTTTCTTCACATGGGTAGCAGAGCCAGACTTCGGTCATGGAGAGTTTGTACATCTCTCATGAACATTTCCACATTTCAACCAAACGTGACCTGCAACTGAGCCATTGGGAATGATTTTGAACATGTAAACTAGTTCCCCTTTAAAATGGGCAAGTGTCATTTTTTGAAAGAGACAATACAAATACAACATCTTTGAAATAACTACTCGTGCTGAAAATCATTAACCATTCCTGGCTGTATTGGAAATTGAATAAGTCACATAGCATATACTTCTGGGAACTACATGTATGGTGTGGCTAGTGGTCTAGGCAGGTGTGGGCTGCTACATTTAAATAGCAATAGCACATATTTCTAAGTCTTTTTGCCTCAATTTTGGTAATGAATCTGGCTCCATCTGCAGATTTGGTAATGAATCTGGCTCCATCTGCAGAAAAGGATTGTTAACCTTTGCTTCCCACAATCCCCTTGGTTCACACACCCCTATGATGTAACCTGGCTTTAGTCCGCACAGATCAAGAGAGCAGCGCCAGGTGATTTCAAGTAGCTGCATTATGGAACTGGACTCCAAGGTGGTAGGTCCGATTCCCGGTTGGGGCACTGGTGTTGTACCCTTGAGTAAGGCACTTAACCTGAATTGCTTCAGCAAATATCTAGCTATATAAATCGGCTAAATGCCTAAAATTAAATGTAATGCATCAGCTGGCTTACTGTTCTGAAAATATCTTTTCACCAACCATGTTGATATTTCTCCACTGTAAAATTACTTCCTGCTCGGCGCAGGGTGTATGAGGGAATGTGCGGTGCAGGGTCTGTGCTTCAGCTGTTAATGCTTGATGATACTGAATCTGAATCTGTTGCAGCTTAGCTTCTTTTTGGGTTTAGCTCAGTTCTACCGTTTACAAAAATAGACCAAGTGCATTTGCGATTAAAGTTTTGCTTTGGTTCCCATTGGGAATCAATAAAATTTCATCACCTATGTGTTTTATGTGCATTTTCTTTGTCAGTTGTGTGCTTTGTGTTTGTATATAGCAATTCATAAGTATTTGGACAGTGACAATTTTTGTTGTTTTGGTTCTGTACTCCAGCACATTGAAATTAAACAATTAATGAGGTTGAAGTACAGACTGTCCGCTTTAATTTGAGGGCATTTAAAATCCATACTAAGTAATCCGTGTAAGAGTTACAGCCCTTTTTATACATACTTCCCACATTTTAAGGGATCAAAAGCAATTTGAAAAATCTTTCCATAATCATTAAATTGTCATAATTAGTACTGGATTACAAATCCTTTGCATTTGAGGACTGCTTGAAGTCTGTGAGCATCACCAGATGCTGGGTACCTTCCCTGGTAATGCCCCGCCAGGCCTGTACTGCAGCCATCTTCATCTACTGCTTGTTTTTGAGAGCTTTTGTCTCGTCTTCAGCAAGGGAAATGCATGTTCAACTGGATTCAGGTCAGGTGATCGACTTGGCCAGTCAAGAGCACCCCTTTTTGGACCGGAAAACTCATTGGTTGCTTTCGTAATATGTTTGGGGGTTATTGTCCCGCTGCAAGGTGAAGCATCATCCAATGAGTTTTGAGGCATTTTGTTGGATCGGAGCAGATACAATGCTTCTGAACACTTCAGAATTCATCCTGGTGCTGCCATCAGCGGTCACATCAACAATAAAAACAAGTGAGCTAGTTCCAGCTATACATGCCAAAACTATAACAGACTCGTCCATGTTTCACAGATGAGGTGGTATGCTTTGGAGCATGAGCAGTTGCTTTCTTCTTTCCATCACTTTGGTACAGTTTAATACACATCTCATATGTCCATAAGACTTTGTAAGTTTGTTTTGCATGTACTTTTAAGCAAACTCACCGCATCTTGCTGGTGTTGTTGGTGTCGTCTTCTCTTTATGGCAGTCTTTGGCACATCTATGGCTAGATCCTGCGGTGTTCTTGATCCGTTCGACAGTTGAAATGGGGTTTTCCTTCACAATTGAAAGTATTCTTCGGTTTTCCACTACATTGGTCTTCCGTGGTCTACCATTTTGTTATTTCTCAGCTCACCAGTGTGTTCTTGCCTCTTGGCAATGTACCAAACACATTTTGACACAGTGTTTTGGCTCTGTATCTAATTAGATTTTTCAGTCTCCCGATGACCTGCTTTACTGGCATGGACACTTCTTTAGTCCTCATGTTGAGAAACAGCAAAACGCCAAATGCAAATTCCACACCTAGAATAAACTCGAGACCTTTCGTTAGCTTTCTTGTGCATAAACTAATGATGCAACAACAGACAGCTGGCCAAGAAACAGCAGAGCGAGCCAACTGTCCAATTACTTTTGGTCCCCTAAAATGGGGGAACTATGTATAAAATCGGCTTTCAATTCCTACGCGGTTCATATGGATGTAAATACCCTGAAATTAAAGCAACAGTCCTAATATGGTTTAATTTCAAATACAATGTGCTGGAGTACCGAGCCAAAACAATAAAAGAAATATATAGCTACGTGTCATCAACAGTCTTGTCTCCTCGTCTCTTAGAGCAGGAACCATAAAACCTGCAGCAGCGTCCAAATGTCTATTAATTCTAGAAGCAGCAGCTGTCTCCCTCTCTCTCTCTCTCTCTCTCTCTCTCTCTCATCCACACACACAAACACACACAGGTATAGACTCTGGCCTACCTGTGTGAGACGGTCCATAGCTGCAGTCCTGTGTTAAAGGCGCAGCAGGTTTATAGACAGCACCTTCCTGTCCTCAGCATTCTCCAACTGGCCCTGTCCTGGAGCCGTGGGGTCTATATTGGGAGCCTGTGCATGAGGGGGCAGGCGGTGTTTTGGGGGCGGGGGGGGGGGGGGGCAGTGAGAGGCCTCTACACTCAGTGTGGGGGGGGAGGACACTACAGAGCTCAAATTAGCCCCAGCCAGGTCCACTGCAACAACACGTACATTATCCAATCACACACATGCCCAACACTGACATCATCCAATCACACTCACGCACAACTCCTAATATCACCCAATCACGGTGGATTGGGCTGGCCTTGCTGTGCCGTAAAATGACGTCCGGTTCTGGTTCCGTCTTTTTGTTTATGTCAGCAATTACAACCAATGGTTCTATTTAGAGGTCACTTGAAACTAAAGCACCACCAGATTGGATTGACCCCAGCCAGGTTTTCAAATAAAATATATTCCTATTTCATATAATATACAGTTACTTTATACATTTCGATTTATAGTTCCATAAGTTCAAATAAAATTTTAAAATGCAAACCGCAGACGATCCAAGTGAACAACTGCCATAGACACTACTTTCATGGTTTTATTTTTAAGACGCTGACACTTGCAGCAGGACTGGGTGACAGAATTTGGATGCTCCTTTATAAACGCTGCTATTCTTAGCTCCTGGGTGCTGCCGGTTATGTTGTTTTAGGCAACTGGCAGATCGCTGCCTGAAGACGGAAAGGTGACAGGGGGTGGGGATCTCAGGCCGCACATCCAGTCTCAAAAAAGGATGTGTACGGAGGTGTACGGATGTGTAAGGATTAAGAGCTGTACCGAGTAAGAAGCATGTACTGTGTAATGTTTGCATACTTGGTGTACAGAGTATACTGAAACAGTAAGGGGTGTGTACTACATAAAGTATGTGTATGTCTAACACTAAAAAGGTGTTCAAGAGCAAAGAAATTGAGATTTAAAAAAAAGAGTTAAAGGCAAAGTGGATGAGAAAATAAATAAAAAATAAAGGGCAAACTGGGCCTCTTCCTGCAGTTTGTGGGGGTTGTGTGCGAATATTCACAAGTGTCATTATGGTTTGAAGACGGCAAGGTGTTCAACGAGTAGTTTTGAACACACATCCCAGGATGTAACCACCTCGTCTTCGGGGAAAATCTACCCAGCATGTATGTCTAGAACTAACATCTTGCCGTCGTCAAACCACAATGACACTTGTGAATATTCGCACGCAACACCCACAGGAAGGGGCCCAGCATGTTTGTTAAAACTTCTAATAGTAACAGCACATCTTTCCTTTGACCTCATTTAGAAAACATGGTGTGATAAGGATATTTTAACTGATCATTTCTGAACAACTAAGAACAAGAGTTTATTCTTCAACAGTACCATGACCACACACTACAGGCGGAAATAAAAACAGTACCATGACCACACACTACAGGCAGAAATAAAAACAGTACCATGACCACACATACAGGCAGAAATAAAAACAGTACCATGACCACACACTAGAGGCAGAAATAAAAACAGCACTTGGTTCACTTCAAAAAATTTTAATGTGAAAACCTGACCCTGAGCTGAACCTTCCCTTCAACAGGAACTGCATTATTCAAATGATAAAATAGTTTTATCAACAACAATTATCACCATTTTATTTTCATTACAAATACACTTATTTCTAGCATATCTGAAATGACCAGCCAAATGGATTTACTAGTTATAACCCCAAGTACCACAAGTAAAATGTAAACATGCTTTTCACGAGAAGGAACTTTCAGACAGTGTAAACCACAGACCCCTCTAGGAACACAGCTGATGTCATCACAACCTACAGGACCCCTATAAGAGCACAGCTGAGGCTATCACTACTTACAGGACCCCTATAAAAGCACAACTGAGGCTATGATAACCTTCAGGACCCTATAAGAGCACAGCTGAGGCTATCATAACCTGCAGGACCCTAAAAGAGCACATCTGAGGCTATCATAACCTACAGGACCCTATAAGAGCACAGTGGAGGCTATGATAACCTACAGGACCCTATAAGAGCACAGCTGAGGCTATGATAACCTACAGGACCCTATAAGAGCACAGCTGAGGCTATCATAACCTACAGGACCCTATAAGAGCACAGCTGAGGCTATGATAACCTACAGGACCCTATAAGAGCACAGCTGAGGCTACAATAACCTTCAGGCCCCTATAAGAACACATGCTAGCGTAACCCCCAGACTCCTCCAAGATGAGACTAGCGTAACCCACAAAACTGCAAGAGCACAACTGAGGTCAGCCATTTTCCCTTTCACTTCTCCCATAAGACACATCCTCTCCAGTCCCCCTCAGTGAGAACGGAGGTACGACGGGCGTAACATTGCGCAGGTCTGTGTGCGTGTGCTTGCGAGTGTGTGTGTGCGTGTGCCTGCTGGAGTCCAGTGAGAGAGGGGGGGTTTGAGGGTACAGTGGCCCACTGTCACACACAGTTTTGTGGGTGCAGGTTGTGGCTTGCCGGGCTGGGAGTCTGGGACCCCAGCAGGTGGATGTCAGAGAGGCTGGAGGCCCCAGACCACAGATCTCCCTGGGACAGGTCCTCTTCCATGGAGCCCATGCTAATAGGGATGACACACACCTTTCAGAAACACTGAGATCCACACACAAATGCAATATTAACAAATGCTAACATCTTAAACACACACGGATGACTATCAATATCATTCAAATAACAGTGGTAGTTGGAGTGCCTGTACTTACCCAGATGTGAAATCGTCCTGCGTGTGGGATAGGTTAACTGCAGGGTCTAACTTCTGGCCGGCACTGGACTTGGGTGACCACTGAAAAGAGATAGAGAGGGAGGGTGGATAGAAACATTTTATACAGGCAGTTTCTGCAGTGAACAGGCATGTGCAAGTATGCCTTACTCGTTAATGACTGGTCACAGACTAGCAAGTCTGTAGCAATGATAAACACTGGTCGGTAGCAGTGGTTAATAGCAGTCTGTAGCAGTGGTTAATAGCAGTCTGTAGCAGTGGTTAATAGCAGTCTGTAGCAGTGGTTAATAGCAGTCTGTAGCAGTGGTTAATAGCAGTCTGTAGCAGTGGTTAATAGCAGTCTGTAGCAGTGGTTAATAGCAGTCTGTAGCAGTGGTTAATAGCAGTCTGTAGCAGTGGATAACAGTAGTCTGTAGCAGTGGTTAATAGCAGTCTGTAGCAGTGGATAACAGCAGTCTGTAGCAGTGGTTCATAGCAGTCTGTAGCAGTGGTTCATAGCAGTCTGTAGCAGTGGATAATAGGAGTCTGTAGCAGTGGATAACAGCAGTCTGTAGCAGTGGTTAATAGCAGTCTGTAGCAGTGGTTAACAGCAGTCTGTAGCAGTGGTTAACAGCAGTCTGTAGCAGTGGTTAATAGGAGTCTGTAGCAGTGGTTAATAGCAGTCTGTAGCAGTGGTTAATAGGAGTCTGTAGCAGTGGATAACAGCAGTCTGTAGCAGTGGTTAATAGGAGTCTGTAGCAGTGGATAACAGCAGTCTGTAGCTGTGGTTAATATCAGTGTGTAGTACGGCTGTCACCTTTTTGTTTGTTAATCGAACTTGCTCGAACCTCAGGAAAATGTTTTATTTCAAATATGTAATTAAGGGTTCGAATTTGTAATCCCGTTGTCTAGGTGAAATAAGGAGCGCTCTGTGGTCATCCGTGTCGCGCTCAATATCAGAGGCCGATAAACAACAAGCCAAGTTATTGTTTGGTCTGGGGCCTGAACAAAGTACATGTGTGGGTGGGTCTTGCCATCCATGTAGTGTAGCCTGTAGGGCAGGGGTGTCAAGATCCGGTCCTGGAGGGCCGCAGTGTCTGCTGGTTTTTGGTGCATTTAAGCACAAGTGATTAATTTAAGTCACTAATTGGCTAAGAAGTCCACACACCTTGTTCTCAATGCTTTAACTGGGTGCTGATTGAAAGGAAACCACAAATACCTGTGACACTGCGGCCCTCCAGGACTGGAGTTTGACACCCCTGCTGTAGGGGATACATTCAAAAAGGAAACTCCACCACACCTCTGCAGTGAACTGCCATGCTATGGCTATTGTTGTGAATTAATAATGGACTCCTGAGTTATAGTTTGAGAGACAGGTGATCTACAGAGTCATTATATTACTGCAAACTGCGTCATTGCCATTGTTGTGATCTTCCCCGGTATGATTTTGCTTCATAAAACATAAGATACTATACTGTATCGTATATAAATCCAGAGGTTTAAAGCATCTTTTCTCTCAGTTTTCCTTTAAATCACTCCTTTTTAGCATGCGCCTTCCTCACTCTAAGCTATTTTCACAGGCGCGTTTAAGCTATTAAGCTACAGGCTTATTGAGAAATTAAAATAATTATTCATTGAGGCAACGTTTTAAATTTTGGCGGTAAAAAATTCTAATAACCCTAGTGTGTAGTGATGGCGAATCGGTATGAATGTGTAATAATGACCGTTTGCACATGGCTGAAATCAGTCTGCCTCAGCTGTTTTTGTGGATACTTCCTCTGGTGTATGGTGATATACCTATGAGTCAAAGTAACCTTATGAACAGGAGAGGTGAATGAGATGGAGCTCACAGCATATGCAGGGTCAGAGGGGCTGCCCAGGTGTACACCCTTCTGACAGAGCATCCTCAGCAGACTGACACCTAAAACACAAAAACAATCACCAGCATGACTCTCGCCCCCTTCAGGCTGCCGAAGGAAATGCAGCCAAGGCTATTAAGAGCCCTACCCACATACTGTATAGACAGTACACTCAAAATTACACACTCACACTCACACTCACACTCACACTCACACTCACACTCACACTCACACTCACACTCACACTCACACTCACACTCACACTCACACTCGTACTGTGAGCGCACCTTGGCTCCTATTTGCCCAGTGTCTCTGCTCCCATTGGCTGAGCAGGATGTTGAGGTAGCGGGACTTCCGGAAGAAGCGCATGTAGCGCAAGGAGACGGGGGAGGGGAAGACTCGCTCGAACTCGCCGCACCGGCTCAGCTCGTCCTCCGCCTCCACTAGCGTCCGTACGTCACCAGGCGTCAGGACGTCCAGCACGGAGGACAGGAACGCCTGCAGGGGGTCGAGAGGGTTACCAGTTTCCTCATTTAACCCCGTCTGAAATACAGCCATCACAGCTGCAGGACATAAACGCTGCTCGACCCAGGACCCACGGCCCGGGTCAGTAAAGGCAGGCGACGCGTAGAATGTAAAACAGCGCAGGCTTCAAACACGCTGCTCTACATTGGGATGGAAGGTATGCCACCCGCCATGTTACGGCTTGCGGGGCAGACCCCATACCTATACGGCACAAAGAGTTCGGCACTTTTCAGGATTTCTGACAGAAATAACCACAATGACCACAGCCTCTCAGCTAGGGTCGGGCAATCGTCCTATGGCCATCACCAGAGATAGCCGATACCCGATCTGATCGTCTTAATGATATTTATTATTATTATTATTACTACTATTATTATTATTACTACTATCTGCCTATTGTGTTACTTCACAATCAAGTTATGATTTAGCCTACATTGTATGCGTGTGAATGACTAGATTCGACAATTTGCTGTCGGCTGAACACAAATGTCAACTGCAACGAAGAACATGTAATATAAAATACATTTTAGCATACATAAATTATCTCATAGCCTACTATCTCAGAGATTAACTATTTTGCAAATGTTAGCCTACTCCCCATAAAATTGTCAACGTTGTCAGGGGTGTAGGCTAGTGGCCTAGCCTAACAGCACTGCTCCAGGCCTTATCGTCTAAAAATGGCTCTTTTTAAAATAAACATTTTAAACAACAACCAGTGATTAGTGCTATCATTTCTTTTGCAATTAGTGAACAATATGAGACGGGCTGTGCAGTCTCATATCACAACGCAGAACGCTCCGGGACTACAGCCATTCAAACGCACAGCGCTTCCATGTCCGCGGGTTTACAGCTAAATTGGGATACTTTCAAATTGCAGTCACAGGTAAAAATGAAATGTCGCAAAGCGCGCACTTATTCTAAAAAAGTAAAAAAGGAAAAGAGCTTATTTTCGACCAACTACATTTTATTCATCGAAATTAAAAAATGTTAAAAACAGTCAGGAAATGGCATTTCATTAAAAATAATTTTAAAAGGGCTGTTTGCACTCATTTTTAAACGGCCCAAAAATGGCCTTTATGTTGGCAAAGGCATTGGCAATCGACGATTCTGTATGTTCTGACCTCATGTAGCCACGCAGAATTCAGGTAGAACTTCACCCATCCACACAATAACGCCCCAAACATGCGTGTGCATCTATATGTGCATGAATGTATGTGGGTGCGTGCCAGATTGAGCACGTGTGCACGTGGGTCTGCACACGCGTGTATGCATGCGTGCGCATAACTGCAGGGGTTAGGGCGGTGCCAATGATGTTATAATCGCAATTATATACCGAGGACAATTTTATATAATTATTTGATTCCATAAACTGTCTCATAGTTTGTGCTTTCTCTCAAATTTTCAAAAGTCTAGAACGGGTGACTTGCCTAAGAAACCACCTAAGAAACCACCTGAGAATCAACCACCTGACAGAATTTGTGCAACTAGAGATAACCACTGAGCTCAGTGGGCTCACCTGGGCAGCAGGATCTCACAGCAGAAGCTTTTGGCGGATGCTAACGGACAGGTGTGTTTGTCATTGGAGCAATAATAATTAGGCTTATACTGTAATATTAGTTTAAAAAAAAAAAAAAAAAAAAAAAGACAATCGAATCATTAATTGCAATTATTTGTGCGACAAATAATCGGCAGCTAAAATTTCATATTGGTCACAGCCCTAACTGTGGTGTACATGGCTGTCAGTGTATGTACGTGCAAGTGTGTGTGTGTGTATACCTGGTCTGCAAAGCGCTGGCTTTCATAGTGTATCCTCTTCACTTTCTCATCAGGAGCCAGCTGTGACTCGAGTCCTGCGCTGTCCTTCACCTCAGCACACACACTGCACAAAGCAAGACACACACACACACACACACACACACACACACACACACACACACACACACACACACACACACACACACACACACACATTGTCATTGTATCCTTTCAAACTCAAAGTGCTAGAGTACAGAACCAAAAAAAAATGCGTCACTGTCCAATGAATTATGGTGCTCACTAAGTATAAAACACGGTGATAGTTCATTAACTTATATTTATTGATGCAAAACGACAGCAAAAATCACAGATGACTAAAACACAGACTTCTCTTCACCCTTTGCCTGAGACATACTGTACATATCGAAGAGAACAATTATTACTAACGTTCACACTTTTACAAATTTATTAGTCCCAACACCAAGAGTAAAACCGATGCCAATATTTACATAAAGACTAACATTAACAAAGCATCATAGAGACCAGTGTGGATTTAACCCCAAACCTGCTGCTGCTGCTGCTGCTGGTGTCGGCTGCATCTACAGCCTCCTGCTGGGGCAGAACAATGCCGGCCAGGTTGAGCACATCCCGCACCATCTGGCCTTTAACACTCAAATCAAGCGCTGTGCTGGAGTGCAGACTGCGGAAAACACGTGAGAGGAGGAGGAGGGAGATCAAACGGGAGTTGGAAAGACTATCAACGATCAGGACTTTGCACTCGTGAATGGTCTAGTGCAAACTGCCAATCATACTAGTGGGCGTGGCCACATTTGAGTGCACACTACAAACACAAACTGATTTGACTTTTCGCACACTTTAACATCACAGCGACGGCATGAACTTTGACGCAGATGTACATGGAGTTTATCAAACTTCTGTTGTGTTGTGACACATTGACTAATATATTTGACAATTAACTACTCATGCTAAAAATCATTAACCATTCCTTGCTGTATTGGAAATTGAATAAGACACATAGCATATACTCCTGTAGGGCGTGGCTAGTGCTCTAGGCAGGTGCGGGCAGGGCTCAGCAGGTATGAGTGGTGCTCTCAGGGGATGTACCTAGGGGAGATGTTGACCTCCAGTAGCCAAGGCTTCAGGTTCTCATCCAGCATGATGTCAAAGCCGAAGAGCTCGTGGCAGCTATAGGCCGACCGCACATGGGTCTGGATCAGTTTGTTCACATACGGGTCCGCCCTGCGGAGAGTTACACCTCAACGGTCACAATTTAACCAGCATATTCATCTTCTCTTAACTAGCACGGGCCGGAAATTGTTTATTTGCATTGTTTTTTTTTAAAACAGTGAAATTTAAAAATAATGTGGTCACACAATACATTGTTTGAAAGTGTTAAAACTCACGATGCCATCTCTATAAACAATTTTACGATTCCGTTTATGTTAAAGCGACAACGGTTTCTCATTTTGTAACATGGCACAAAACGGGTTCAATCAAAATGACGACTCCGTACATTCTATGTTTTCCATGGAAATCCACAGACCACACAATTAACGGTAAAGTCGGTATCCTTATCCCGGCAATAAAAAAAACTTTTAGGCGAGAAAAAAATAATAATAATTACACTTCCACTGTGTTTGAGCTTCTGTCACTTGGTTTAAGAATGATTACTGAGTAATACAAACTCCCAAGGGTTACCTTACAGAAGAGACCAAGATTATGCCAGTAGTCAAAGGGGTTCAACAACAGTAACCATTTTATTTTCGGATGCGGTGCTAGAGAAGGGGTTAAGTACAGTAATATATTATCATGCTACAGAGACACCTTTGTTTTTTGTTACACAGCAGAGAAGGAAATGTCCACCATTTGGCGGAGTTATCAACTTCAGTTAGTGTTAGTTCCTTCACTGTCCTCCAGGGGGCAGTGCTACTCAATTTCTACTCCTTTATGGTCCTCCAGGGGCAGGGCAAATCAATCCCAGCGGTCACTGCGCTCCACAGGCAGAAGCTGTCACTGCTTTATTTAATGTGAATTCAAAGTAGGAAGTTACTTGAATCTGTATACAAATCAACAGTCTGTCCACATACATGGGTGAAAACAGGAACTTACACAATGATGGTTTTGATCACAATGTCTTTGATCTTGTCCCAGATCTGGGTGGTATTCACTCCCTTCCTGACCAGATACTGCCACAGCGCCTTCAAAGCCCTGCCAATCAGATGCAAACCAACATTACACAGAAAAATGTCAACATTTCAAAATCAGCATGAATGAGTGTGAGAGGGTGTGTGGGCGTATCTGTAAATCTGCTTCAGGGACTAGACACTTGTGGTCGTCCGCTTCCTCACCACTTGTGACCCTGGCAGGTCTGTTCATCACTGTTACTTTGGTACTCGGAGTTCTCCTTGTTCACACTGTAGTTTGTTAAGTGCATGAACTTGTTGCTCAGGTTTTTCATCGAAGAGGAATACCTGAAAAATAAAACATAAAAGTAATGTTCAAACCACCATGACTGAGCACTGAAACATCCACGTCTAATTTTAGTCATCCTTGTGTCATACTTTTCCTCCAAATTTCAAATGCACAATCCAGCCGCAGTTAGATGCAGTCTAACAGAAATAGCCAGGACTACAGAACAGTCAACTGTGTCAATACACCAACTGAATATTCTGCCCACAAACCCATCCCGATATACAACATATGATTTGTATGTTCATCAAAAAAAAGGACTCTGAACTAAATTCTGAAAAACCCTGAATTCACCTCTGCGCCAAACCCCCCGCACAGCACCGCTTTCTTTAGCCAATCAGTAGTTAGAGAGGAGTAAATATATGCCGGAGCCAGGCACATGATAGTATGATAGAATACCAACGCAGACACATTTCTACATAATACACAGTGCAATGCCAGGTAACTAATACTCAAAAATACATACTCCTTTCCTCCACTGCAACCTCCTCTCCTCCGTGCCCCGGAAACCGATCTTTCTGTCCTAATCTAATGTTGCTGATTACATCTGAATTACATATTAATTACTGTCTCAATGCAAAACCACAATGTCAGGTACATTATACACTGCCTGGCCAAAAAAAAAGTTGCACACACTAATATTTCGTTGGACCGCCTTTAGCTTTGATTACGGCGCGCATTCGGCATGGCATTGTTTCGACAACCTTATGCAACGTCACATTTATTTCCATCCAGAGTTGCATTCATTTTTGGCCGAGATCTTGTATTGACGACGGGAAAGTCGAACCACTCCGTAAAGTCTTCTACAGCACATCCCAAACACTTTCAATGGGGTTAAGGTCAGGACTCTGGTGGCCAATTAATGTGTGAAAATGATTCCTCATGCTCCCTGAACCACTCTTTCACAATTTGAGCCCGATGAATCTTGGCATTGTCGTCCTGGAATATGCACATTGATGGGATAACCTGGTCATTCAGTACATTCAGGTACTCAGCTGATTTCATTTTATTGCTGCATAACATTGCTGAGTCTAGACCTGACGAATTGAAGCAACCCCAGATCATAACACTGCCTCCAGAGGCTTGTACAGTGGGCACTATGCATGACGGGTGCAAAGGCGACTTTTTTTTTGGCCAGGCAGTGTATATTGTACATGCAACTACTTGTACTTGCAAAACAGCCTAACGTACAGGCTGTTTTGCATACTTCCTTGTAGGAGACGAGTGGAGGAGATGAGGGGAGGAAAGGGGGTGAGGAGTGAAGAATATTGGGACACACCCAATGTTTGACTGGCAGACAGTTTGATTAGTATTCATCTGTAATGTGAAAGGTGTTTTACACACTTGCAGCTGGCGAAGCGGACAAGGCCGTCAGTGAAGATGTAGATGCGCAGGGGGTCATAGGAGGAGACGTACACGTAGATCCGCAGGTCAAACTTACTCCCACCAATCAGGAAAGGCTTGTGAAGGTATCTACAACACAAAAACAACAACTCCCAACAAACAGGCACTGAAATGTAGGGGGGAAAATGGTCTGTACTCCAATACCCTCTTTGATCCCAGATAGCCAATCACAGTCAACTTCCAAAGCCAGTTTTCCTCACTTCTGCACCAGAAGAGGCCTCCTACGGGGCAACTGGCTCCACCTGTGAATCACCTGGATCCCGTTTCCCCGCGCCGATGCTGGCTGTACACAGAGGGGAAGGCAGGTAAGGGCAGTGGTCATTCACTGCATTGTCAATTCATTCTTCCATCAAAGTACAGGCGCATCGGAGCAGAGGCGCATGGGAGGAGAGGCGCATGAGCGCGCATGGGAGCAGAGGCGCATGAGAGCGCACGGGAGCAGAGGCGCAAGAGAGCGCACGGGAGCAGAGGCGCAAGAGAGCGCACGGGAGCAGAGGCGCATGAGAGCGCACGGGAGCAGAGGCGCATGAGAGCGCACGGGAGCAGAGGCGCATGAGAGCGCACGGGAGCAGAGGCGCATGAGAGCGCACGGGAGCAGAGGCGCATGAGAGCGCACGGGAGCAGAGGCGCATGAGAGCGCACGGGAGCAGAGGCGCATGAGAGCGCACGGGAGCAGAGGCGCATGAGAGCGCACGGGAGCAGAGGCGCATGGGAGCAGAGGCGCACGGGAGCAGAGGCGCATGGGAATGCATGGGAGCGCATGGGAGCAGAGGCGCATGTTAGCAGAGGCGCATGGGAGTGCATGGGAGCAGAGGCGCATGGGAGTGCATGGGAGCAGAGGCGCATGGGAGCAGAGGCGCATGGGAGCGCACGGGAGCAGAGGCGCATGGGAGCGCATGGGAGCAGAGGCGCATGGGAGCAGAGGCGCATGGGAGCGCATGGGAGCAGAGGCGCATGGGAGCAGAGATTTGCTGTAACTCACTGGCTTGACGATCCACTTTAGCCAGCTGCCCTCTACCCAGGCCTTCCTCAGCAGCCTCATGTCCTGCGGAAGCACAAAGGATCGTGGGAAGAAGCTGAACTCCTGTCTGCCAAAGAGAATCTGCATCTTGGACAGGTTCCGCCACAGTCGGTCCTTCCGTCCAATCTGAAAGGATCCTGGGAAGTGGTTCAGCTGAGGGGGAAACAGGAAGAGAGCTGAATATGGTGTGTAAATTCAGTGGAAACCGTGGGTTATAGACGACACAGCGGCCCTCTCTGTGAGTACTCTTCTCCGCCATTACCTTCTGGTGCTCATGAATGGCCCTGAATTCGTGAGACCTCATGTGGTGCCCCCAACAGCCAAGCCAGTCATGGCCTTCTGCAGGCAAAACAAAAAACACCTAAGATCACTACACCTTGTTTTACACGTTTAAAGAACGACAAAGGGTTCACTTTCTGGAGTTTTTATGATATTATTTCAGTTTTTGATAGGTCCAGACAGATGTTATTTGTGCTGAAGGATATTTAAAATATTTACATAAGTTTCTGCTGGCCAGCTTTACAATGGCTGGTATTGGGGCATTTGGGGGTTTGTTGTCTAAAGTAAATAAACATACTTTAAGAAGCTCCAAGGCAGCTTATACAGCCATGCCTTGTTAGTAGAGGCTGTACATATAAGCAGTTTGATTTTACAATTTTAAAGGTGCACTATGCAGGATTTTTAGCCTTTCTGTAGTCCTGTGTTTACAATCAATGAAGTCTCCTCCTCCGTCCTAAACCCCGCCCACTCGGCCACAGGCTGAATGTGCCACAGGAAATAGTTCCAACCAAAAATAAGGTGAAACACAATACGTTTGAAGAATGATTAGGTAATATTCACACATACAACCTCTGCAGGCATAACATTACTGTACAAGCTACTCTGAAGTTATTTGGTGTATTTTCTTACTTTAGGCCACAAACTGTAAAATGCTCCTAAACTAGCCTTTGTTAAACCAGCAGGTTATCTGAAATCTAAACTTGTAAATATCTAAAATATCCTTTATGGCACACAAAAACTGCCTTGGTCAAGTGAAAAGATATACAACAATGGCCTCATGCCTACGAACAAATCACAGCCATGCTGATATACAGTATAACAGCATTCCCTCTCGTGGGATATTGCTTAAAGCGGCACAGTTTCACTTCGGCTAGTTACAAACATGAAAGCCATCCACACAAATATATTGCATCCACGTGGGCGAGTGTACGAGACTATGTGGAACCCACGTGGGCGAGTGTGCGAGGCTATGTGGAACCCACGTGGGCGAGTGTGCGAGGCTATGTGGAACCCACGTGGGCAAGTGTGCGAGGCTATGTGGAACCCCCGTGGGCGAGTGTGCGAGGCTATGAGGAACTCACTCTTGGTGGAGCTAAAATGTCAGTGTGCAAGCTGCGAGGGCATGTGGTGAGTGTGCAAAGGCGTGTGGAACCCACACTTGGTGATTTTAAAATGTGTGCGAGGGCTTGTGAGTGAGTGCTCGAGGGTGTGTGGAACTCACTCTGAGATTTTAAAGTATGAGCGTGCAAAGGTGTGTGGAATTCACTTGGTAGTTTTAAAATGTGAGCGTGCGAGGGGCCTGCGGGTGAGCGTGCGAGGGGCCTGCGGGTGAGCGTGCGAGGGGCCTGCGGGTGAGCGTGCGAGGGCCTGCGGGTCAGCGTGCGAGGCCAATGTGGAACTCACTCTTTGTGACTTTAAAGTGTGAATGTGCGAGGGCCTGTGGGTTGAGCGTGCGAGGGCCTGTGGGTTGAGTGTGCGAGGGCCTGTGGGTTGAGCGTGCGAGGGCCTGTGGGTTGAGTGTGCGAGGGCCTGTGGGTTGAGTGTGCGAGGGCATGCGGAACTCACCCTTGATGAATTTAAAGTGTGAGCGTGCGAGGGTGTGCTTCACCACGTTAGGTGTGACAGAGCTTATCTTCCACTTGAGCAGACTGCTGAGCTCTGGAGGAAACATCTCCACTGTGACACACACACAAACACAGTTACCACTCACTGCAAAATGCACATTACCATCAGAGAATCCCTACTACCATCACAGGAACACACAGCCACCGTAAAAACACTCACTATCAAACCAGATACACACGCACTGTCAATTGCCCACTATTACAGGAAGACACACACTGAATTTCCCACCACTTTTACAAAAGCAAAAATAAACAGCTGCTGTTCAGCCTCACAGTAAAGGCTCCACTATCATCACTATAGAGAGATTTCGAGGTACATTTTATGACACGAAAGGCATGGTAGAATTAACATTCCCAGCTATACGGTTACAAAAGCACACACTTACACTGTTATTCTCTTCAAAAACCACCCTCTCGAGGCAGAAAAAGATATTAAAGAATCATAAGATAAAATACAATAACAACTGCGACTCCTCATAATCATATTATAACTACTATTACTATTAATAATGCAATTAATAAAAGCTATTACAGACAAGGTGCAAACAAACCTATCGTAAACAAACAGTAAGTTTACTGTGAAACACGAGGACACTGAGACAGTATGTACAGAGCACTGCAGGACAGTGAGATAATGACAGCACACAGAGCACTGCAGTACAGTGAGATAATGACAGCACACAGAGCACTGCAGGACAGTGAGATAATGACAGCACACAGAGCACTGCAGTACAGTGAGATAATGACAGCACACAGAGCACTGCAGTACAGTGAGATAATGACAGCACACAGAGCACTGCAGTACAGTGAGATAATGACAGCACACAGAGCACTGCAGTACAGTGAGATAATGACAGCACACAGAGCACTGCAGTACAGTGAGATAATGACAGCACACAGAGGACTGCAGTACAGTGAGATAATGACAGCACACAGAGCACTGCAGTACAGTGAGATAATGACAGCACACAGAGCACTGCAGTACAGTGAGATAATGACAGCACACAGAGCACTGCAGTACAGTGAGATAATGACAGCACACAGAGCACTGCAGTACAGTGAGATTATGACAGCACACAGAGCACTGCAGTACAGTGAGATAATGACAGCACACAGAGCACTGCAGGACAGTGAGATAATGACAGCACACAGAGCACTGCAGGACAGTGAGATAATGACAGCACACATAGCACTGCAGTACAGTGAGATAATGACAGCACACAGAGCACTGCAGTACAGTGAGATAATGACAGCACACAGAGCACTGCAGTACAGTGAGATAATGACAGCACACAGAGCACTGCAGTACAGTGAGATAATGACAGCACACAGAGCACTGCAGTACAGTGAGATAATGACAGCACACAGAGCACTGCAGTAGTGAGATAATGACAGCACACAGAGCACTGCAGTACAGCGAGATAATGACAGCACATATATCACTGCAGTACAGTGAGATAATGACAGCACACAGAGCACTGCAGTACAGTGAGATAATGACAGCACATATAGCACTGCAGTACAGTGAGATAATGACAGCACACAGAGGACTGCAGTACAGTGAGATTATGACAGCACAGAGCACTGCAATACAGTAAGTGCAGGACCTGACCTCTCTCATTGGCGGTGCTGAAGTACAATGTCGGGGGAGTAGAGGGGAACAGGCTTGGCACCAGGGCGGGTTTTTCTGTTCTACCATCCGCAGAGGTCGTCAACTCCTCCACACTAACAATCACAACAAACAACAAATAAAATGACAATAGCATATCAATGACATGAATTAACTATGAAATTATCGACAGCCTATCACCTATCATTATCGAACCCTGTCACAGTGCACAGACTGAGCCTTGTAACTAAGTACATTGAGCCTCGTTACTCAGCACAGACTAAGGCCTAGTACTAAGTAGAGACTGAGCCCTGTTACCAACTATAGACTCAGGTCAGTTGTGAGGCAGAATGAGGCCCATTACTGAGCCCATTACCGATTGAGGCTCTCTCTGTGCTCTTGGTCTTTTCCAACTAGGCCTGTTACTTGTGTGGTGCACTTTCCAAAAGTATTAAAGGATGTGATTGTCAAGTATGGCTCCTGAGATCCAGCTGGGGGCAACATACTATATGTTTTTCTCATAAAATATCCTTCTGCACCTCCAGCCCTGCAACAGAGTTGTGACTTCATATAATGATGCTGAGTGTGTAAGAGTGGGGAAAGAGGAGCGAGATCTCTTACTTCGATAAAGCCAGCATGACTGCAGAGGCATCGCTCAGAACGGAGGTTTCAGACCCATCTGAGCACAAACAGGACACACATTCACATGAGATTAGCCAAGCCCACAGCTAAACGCATGGAGACGGAAGCAGGATGAGGTACGTGACTGCGCACACGATGTCACTTCCTGCTGAATGAAGACATGCTCACCATCATCATCATCATCATCTCCGCTGCACTGGTTCTCCAGCTTGTCCGACAGCTCCTCTTCCCCACCACAGTCCGGCAGCTTGGCGAGGGTCTCCTGACTGGGCACGGACACAAACGCTCAGCACAGTCATACCACACACTGCGCTGTAAAACAGCAGGTACAACATTCTCACCGTTTACTGAAAGAGTCTACATCCATAATGCAAACAGTTTAAACAAGCCCATTCCCTGCACACCATGGCTCACTCTAATGCAAAAACTGTACAGATTTAATCCATGTTTTATATTATTTGTGAGGGTCATCAATGGTCATTATAATTCAAGATGCCAATAAGTAGGCCTGCACAATTAATCAAATTTTAATCATGATGACAATTCCGTCTTTCCATGATTAATATACAAGAAAAATCGAGAATGACCATCCTGAAGGCACAGTCCGTTTACAAATGAAAACTCACTTTACTAGACTTTCTCTGGTGTTCTATATCAAATCAAGCACTCCTATTTTATCTCCCTCACAGTAGAGGGTTAGGGTTAGAAAATAAAAATGTAATAAAAGTATTATGTTCCGAAAACCAATGAATAATCGTGTTAAATAATCGTGACCGCAATATTAACTAAAATAATAATAATTGTGCAGCCCTAATAAGAAGAATACAAATCATTAAAAGTCATAATAAGATGCTCGTCATGAGCAGTAACTACAAAGTGCCGCATCTGTCCCGGATTGGTCCAAAAAATATGGTCCAAACGGCACAATAACTTAACTTAAATCAACACATGGGGAGACATTTGAGGAAGAAAAAGCACCTTTTGGGCTACATGCTATTGTGGAAAAAATTTATTGAATTAATTTTGACCGCATTTGGTACCATTGACTTGCATTGAAACACACGCCTGAGAGACCTATACTGGAGCCAATCGCACTGGCAACGCTCTCAACAAGACCAGGAAGTGAGCTTCAACAGGGAAGCCTGGTTTTAGCCCCTTAGTGTAGACAGGTGATGGGTACTTAGAATAGAGTCATTCTCACAAGTACAGCATTATACAGGTAATGGATATTTATAGAATTCCATTTAACTTTTTTTTATTTATTATTTATTTAATCATTTCACCAAAATACAAATTCACAGCAACTTACATAGTTTAGATATGGTTTATACAAAACCAATTTATACAGCTGGATCGTCACTGAAGCAATTCAGGCCAAGTATCTATCTCTAGGGTAGAACGACAGTGGACAGAGTTGAACATGAATCCTCTCTAGTGAAGCCTACTTTCCCCAATCGTTACCCTACACTGCTGCCCCGTTCTCGCAGGAGAAGGGAGGGTACATGCACTCACCTCGTGGTGCTCTCATCCTGCAGGGGAGGTTTGAGGGAGCAGGGGTCCCCAGAACGTGGGTGGCTCTCCTTGCTCAGGTGTATGGAGGATATTTGGGTGGTCACAGAACTCACAGAGTGTCGTTGAGAAGAGGCACAGTTACTTTGGGTACGGTCAGCGGTGCCGCCTCGGCCAACCACGGCAGAGCATGACACGCTACAAACACAACTACTGGAGTCGAGGCAGGGGGCACTGGAGGTGTCCATGGGAACGGAACAGGGCTCCTCAGCGCCGTTGGAAGGGCAAGGAGCCAGAGGTGGGAATGGAGGCGAAGATGGCGGCGGAGCTACAGACGGGGGGCTAACGGGGCGAGAGGGGGTCTGTGCTGCCTCTATCCAGGAGGAACATGACTCCACCCCTGAGGAGCCCCCGGTCCTGAGGTGAGACACGCCCCCTGTGAGCCTGAGCATAGTCATCCTGTATGTGTCCACCGCCTTGCCGGTCTCGAGCTGCTGCCAGCCCACGGATCCATACGGGCCCTTCAGGTCGAGGTTCTGGGACGCGGGCTGTAATGTGCGGTCCGGCGTGAGGTTCTGGCCCACGGTCGCCTGGTCCAGTGTAAGGATCCGCCATCGCTCCTGCAGGGGCTCGGAAGCGCGCAGCAGCACGGGTTCACCGTAGCAACCGGAAGCAGGCAGGGAGGAGGGGGCGGATTCCCGCCGGGGGCGAGAAGGCACTTTGGCATCCGAGAGCCGCACGGTTCCACCACAGTTACCCCTCAGCCTGTGGCTGTCCCAGGGGGAAGACTGGTTTGTGGGCATGGTGGACGCTGCCTTGGGCGGGGAGGGGCACGTCGGGTAGGCGGAGGAGGGCTGTGGCCTCTTGCCAAGCAGGACAGAGCGGAGCCGGAGGGGTTCGGAGGGCCAGGAGGGCCCCGAGCCGGGAGCGCTGGGCTCCAGCGGGATGGGGCTGGTGACTGGGGGAACACTGGAAGGTCTGGGGTTGGCAGGCACTACAGCGGAGGCTTTGCCTCCATCCCTGATAGCATTAGCACAGCTAGCACACACATCCCAAATGCCCCCTGCCCTGGTTGTTGCGGAGCTGCCTGGAGGCACAAATAGGTAGCCGTGGGCTGGAGGGTGGATCCCTGAGGCACAGATCAGCTGGTCCTCAGCTGCTCTCACAGTGGCTGTGGCTGCTGCGCTCATCGACAGCTTCCTGTCCTGAGAGCAAGTGGGGTCCTGGATGCAGGGCACAAGTACACATGCAGAGCTGGTCCTTCTACACTTCTCGATCCCACCGGAAGCCATAAATCGCCATCTCACTCACTTCCAGCATCCACTTCATCAGATACATAAATCAAACTGGAAGGAAACCTGCAAACCCAAGTATAATAGACAAATGGACAAAAGGCAACAGGCTGAAGTCAAAAGAAGAAAAACGTACGTGGACTAACACGTACAACATGTACTAACGTTATGCTATTAGGCAATGAAAACCTTTAAGCCCATAAAACGATTTCGCTATGCAGACACATTTAATGCTTTATTTTTTCGCTCTAATAGATGTAACGATGGAAAGAAAAACTGTAAAATCAAAACGCGTCACTTAACGTTATGGTTGTTCGATGAATTATAACATCACATTTAACTTAGATGTGTTGCTTAGTTAGTTTGCATAGTAATGTTAAGAGTTAACTTACTGTTCATTCTACTGCCATTCTGAAACAGAACCGCCTTGTGCACACACAGGGCAATCCTGAATTAGCGAAATACCAAGCTAACGTTGCTGTTTAACGTTATACTTTCGCTATACTGCTAGAATGCTAGTAACAATCGTTGATATTAACATTTGGGTGATTCGCTTTCTAGTCAGCCAGCAGATACCGTTACTAACATTCCCCACAGTAAGCGTATATTAACGATACGAACATCATGAACTGCCTAGCGATAGCACTGCCGGCTACAAACTTTACGTTAGCTAGCTAATTTAGCTATATTAATTTTGTTAAACAGGCCCTGACAGAGCTAACATGAACTTATTATTTGTGTTAACTAAAAGTATGATCTTCTAACAGCTAACGCCGCGTTAATCAAGTTAATCTGAGTAAATCTCAGCTAATTTTCAGTACGAGAAAAAGTTACCGGTAGCGTTAGCTCGCTAGCTAGCTAGGGCAGATTCGAACACAAAATGGCTAACGTTAGCTAGCTAACCCAGATTCAGTAGCTATTATGTTAGCTACGCGAATATATAGTTTGCTTGTTCGCTAACATTGCGTCCACTTGCTTGGGTAACGTTAGCTCGCTAAATGTCCCAAGATGACTAAACCTACATTGTCGTGCTAATGCTAACATTATCGGTAAATTAGCCAGCATGCTAGTTAGTACCATGTTTAAACCATCTAGCCGGCGTCCACGTTACTGAGCTTGCTAACGTTAGCCAAACAAGTAAAACAACCCGGTAATCGATATAAATAAATCGAGCTAACAAGACAGAAGAACTTGGAAGGTAACGTCAGTGCTAACAAATTGACAGTAGTTAATGTTATAAACTTTTCAGCAAGTTAGCAAGGTAAGTTAGCTAACGTTATCGACATCAGGCCGGAATATGAACACATCTCACATGCTCTCGTGCCCAAACGTGACCCTTCAATTCAATTAGAAATCCCGCCATGACGTCTTCCTACCTTCGTTCAAGATTTTGTAGTATTTAGCCAAGTAGCCATTCAACAACGCCCTCACCTCACCTCACCTATGTCCGATCCGAGCCAGAAGCGTTCGTTTTCTGTTCCAGTGACCGAGCGACGTCCCGCAAACAGGCCACAGCGCCTTCGATACTCGGAGCTGTCTAGTCTCTTTGCCGCCTCCTGTAACTGCACTACCGTCCCCCAATCCCCCTCATACGCACAGACTACTTCTCCAGCGAATGGGGGACCCCTGGCCTGTAGCATAGGAATGCTGAAATATACCCCTCTATTTCACATCATACTACTGTATTGTCTCCAAAATACTGGGGATATTAAACTAGCTTCTTTTAATTATTTTGAGGATTAAAAAAAAAAATGATAATAATAATACTCATCACTGGTTAGTTTGCAAAGTCCCACATTCATTCACTAAATTGATGTAGCCAGTGTAATATATCTAGAACTCATTGGACAAGATATGATGGTGATGGGCTGCAGCAAGATGTAAATATTTATTTAAATACTTTGGTAAACTGCTCATCTTGAGAATCACTTTATATGTATAAGTGTAAATTGTTTTTTTTTTTACAAAAAAGAAAAGACATTTTCCTTTACCACCACAGCTCAAAAGCAAGATCCCTTCTGTCCGTCAGTGCTATTGTGGAACCCTGTGTTCTGAGTGCTCCCCTGTCTGGTAAAAAGTGTTTCAGGCAGGAGAAGAAAACAGCTTTGTAACATGAATCAGGTTTTGGGGTTATAGACATCTACCCTCAGCCCCTCTGGCAATATACATTATCCAGTCTGTTTCCATTGTCAGCTTTTGAATATCGCTCAGGGGCCAGTGCAGGTACAGAAGCATCAATTATTGACGTTGCCTCACAGTAAAAAATGAAATAAATTCCAATAGAATGAATCAATACATTGTTAAGACCATTGTAGTTGTACAAGAAATGTCGGAAACTATATCCTTCATATTTTAGAACATTACAATTTAGAAAAGGCTGTTTTAATGGTTTTATTACCTTTATGACCTGAAGTTAACTAATAAGTTAAGAAGCCAGGGTATGGTTTAAGTGCTACCAACCAAAGTGATTGCTTTACAAAATAGCAATACTAATAAGTGATCTATTTGTGCTCTTGTAT
This sequence comes from Synaphobranchus kaupii, assembly GCA_029718625.1. Taxonomy (NCBI): domain Eukaryota; kingdom Metazoa; phylum Chordata; class Actinopteri; order Anguilliformes; family Synaphobranchidae; genus Synaphobranchus; species Synaphobranchus kaupii. The sequence goes on along the minus strand of CM056384.1, from coordinate 61,635,533 downwards.
TTTCAGTGAGCACAAAGTATTTAACATAAGTTGATGGGGCAGATAAAGTCTATTTACCGAGCAAGCCAAGTTAGCACTTGTGTTTTGCCCTAGATCAATACAAGGGAGAGGAAACAGCAGAGAGCCACAGGCAGGATGGGGGACACAATTGTGATAAGACTAGTTATAGACTTGTCTTCCAATCATGTTTCTTCTGTACGTAACACCTTTTTTTCCCCTACTTTGTTTGCCCCCAGACGGTTGGTGACTGATTTTGATTTAGTGACTGATCTGTCACTAAAACACCCAACTGCTGTAACTGATAAGGATCTGGGTGATGCATTGTCATAATGACGTATTGAGTACCGCAGGTAATAATGGGGATTACTGCGATACTCTCGTAATGAGTAACACAGATCACTTCCTGCACAATAAACCAGATTTCTGATATAACCCTCTGACAGTTTCCTGGTAATAAGCAAAACATTGAAATAGCTGAGATCAGTGTGAACATGTATCTTGCATCAGGTCTTTATTGAAGACAGTGATTAGTTAATTAGTTGAATCGGGTGTTGTAGTGCTGGGCCAAAATGAAAACTCACAGCCACACTGGCCTTTTTCGGATAAGATTGGACACCCCTGTGGTAGAGGCTTTAGCTGTGAGCAGAGGTGCTGCTGTATTCCGACTAATGAGATCATGATCGTATAAGGAGTACTGCCTTTATTACTGTAATCCGCTAGTGTTCATTTAGTCTGACAGTTAGAGAATAGATACAAGCACGTTTGCACCAGGTTTTGGGAAGTGGAATGCGACTCATCAGAAAACAGAATGAGCGGATGTGGTGAACAGGAAACAGGAAGCTGACGTGAAGAAAGAGACGCGTCAGAGCACTGACTTGTGTGCAGTTACCTGAAGAAAACAGCATTTATCAGCAGATAACATAGAGGGATGATATGAGCAGAAATCCTAAGTTATGTCATCATGGTGATTTACAGTATCTCTCCTTGTCCTTGTATGATAACTCCCTAACGAAAATGAACTATAGTAAAACTAGTATGTCGACAGCATATACTATACAAATACTATAGTATTACTGTAGTTTTTTCGTACACACTATAGTCATTCTATTGTCCTATAGGAATAAATATTAAAGAATTATAGGGGGTGAAAATACTATAGTGATACTATTGTACTATAGTGATAAATGCTATAGCATTATTATAGTGGGCGGAAAAAAAAAACTATAATATTCTTATAGTTTTCTTGAAGATACCTATAGCATCTATAACTATAGTTCATTTTTGTTAGGGTTGAGGTCCCCATCTCTCCTGACATACTCCCATTTACAGTATCTCCTCTCTGGTCAATTTATCCCTGTCCACTGGATGTGTCCCTGCAGTCTACAGACAAGTTTGTGTCACCCCCATGTGTGCTCACGTTGTTGTGTCTGTGTGGACATAGCTCTGCTCATCAGCCTCATAACCGACAGTAGATTAGTCTGATCAGGTAGACGCTCTGATCTGAGATACATCTGACCAATGTCTGGGAATGTGCTACAAAACCAGTGGTCAGTCGTTTTTTTCAGACAAATAATTATTTTGGGCTCCAACTGGAGGCATAAAATAGAATGCAGTTCCCTTGAACAGCTTGTGTAGCACGTTAGCAGCAAAAGAAAACCTTCCAACATTTACAATGAAACCTAAATATAGGGGAACATATTTTTGCTGAGGACTCCCTTGGGTTCAGAAAGGTTTATTGAACCAAAAGACATTTCAGATGTTCTTTACCAGAGCATATATAAAATCTAGCTGGTCAGCTAGCAATACAGCTGTCTGAAATAATAATTAGTGAGCATACTTCCATCAGTATACACCTGCTTACTTTTGTTATATTGTTTAATGCATATAAATGTTTATAGATACTTTATAGAACGTTTTAAAAGATAGAGTATATTCAGGCTACTCAACAGCAGTCCGTTTCATGTTTTTGACATACTAGCTGAAGGTTAAAACAAGTGAAGGTCATTTAAAACACCCACATGGTGGAATATAATGAAATTGGACTGTACAGAAAGATGTTTGTCAGCATTTTAAATGTTTTTGCCACACTATTGTTCCATGTCTTTGAATGTACAATGTTTAAATGTTTTTGAACTTTTCATACTTCATAGGTGACGCAGGGGATTACCATGGCTTTTACTTCGATCTGATTACAGTGTTCATGTACACAGCAAATCTATCTCCACCACACCAGCCCTCTTCAGCATAGCCCTAAACACCCGATTAGCTGTTCCTTTTTCCTCTTCTAAGAAAAGCTTTGCATTATATGTCACTCTGGATAAGAGACTCTGCTAAATGCCAGTTGATTTAAAAAATAAAATATATTCTTCTCTTGCTCAACAGGAATTCAATTAACAAAATCTTAGCATAGAATAAAACTTTGTCTTAAAGGGAATTTAGATACAGGTATATAGAGTACAAGAGGAACGATCCTCTAACCTTTTAAGGTATGAGATCACAAATATTTGAATATAATGTTCTAAGCTGATACTAGTCTACTTTCCTCCTTGAAATAACAAACCCTGCTCTGCTGAGTCCAGGCTTGCTTCATGTCAAACCGAGGAAAGACCCACATGAAAAAAGAGTATGCTGAAGTATACTCAAAGTATAATATTTTACGAAAATATTAAGTATCATTAAAGTTCACATAATTATACTTTGAGTATGCTGAAAATAGTTGAGTCATTTTTTTTTCCACATGGGTAGCAGAGCCAGACTTCTCTCTTGGAGAGTTTACACATCACTCATGAACATTTCCACATTTCAACCAAACGTGACCTGTAACTGAGCCATTGGGAATGATTTTGAACATGTAAACTAGTTCCCCTTTAAAATGGGCAAGAGTGTCATTTCAAGACACTTTCAAGAGTGAAAGAGATGATACAAATATAAATCTTGACAAAATAAATGAAAATATTTTTTCTAAAAATAAAGATCGATTCACTTGTAAGATGACCACCACTTGTTGTCACTAACTGTCAACCCAAAATATAAAAAATAAATTAATGTTCATGTCAAGCCATAGTACATGTGTGAATAAGTCGCACATTTAACTTTGTATACTTTAAAGGTTTGAAAACAATGCTGATTTAATGAGCTCTATGAATTCCCAATGGTACAGTCAGAGGTGATAACTGGTCGAAATGCGTAAGTATAAATGAATGGCATTTCTTATTGATGGTTTAAATCTGGAAGTGCCAGGGGGAAGAACTCTTGTAATGTAATCAAGATTCTTTGGCAGGGATCCTGTCGCTCTTGGAGGGAAAGGCCTACTGGGAATTGTAGTTCATGTCTTGAGGTATCAGTAATTCATCGGTTGGGAATTGTAGTTCATGTCTCTTCGTGATGTCCTGCCTTGTAACTGCATTTTGCGCATATCCATGTAGGTGGTGTTGCTTTCTGGGTCACCTCTCCTCTGAAATATAGCAAACATCTGATTAAACAACAGAAATGCCAGCTTCCATCAGTTATGGTGTAAAGATCTTCATGAAGATACTCAACAAATATGCAGAAGTCTGCTCAGCTAACTGCTGTTTGCATTCAGGCATCTGTGCAGCCAATTTCAACCATTACATGTGCATATATGACAACTTGAGTATTTTTAAATTCACATAAGATAAGAGAAATATGGCATTTTAGCATTTAGGAGGACAAATTCTGTATTGGGTGGTTTTGTTCTGTTCCGGGTGGTTCTACTCACCATGTATTCCACGTGGGGCTGGGGAGGCTGTCAAAAAAACAGAAAACACAGAAAAAAAGAAAAAATAGGAAGCTATTGAGTGTTTAGATTTTTTACACATTTATATCTATAGAGGATGTTTTATAGTTCCTCCTTTTACGATGGTGCAATATCACTACCATGAGATTTGAGCAGATTTTGTTTGCTTAAAACTGTAGACCACACACATCTCAGTAAACTGAAACATTCAGTATTTACACTCATAATAATAAACCTACACATATATCTAAATAGATCTATATGCACACATAAATACATCTATGCATATCTGCACACAGATTTACATAAATTGGCACACAAACATACAGTAATAATAAAGGTATAAACATATACAGTATACATACTGTACATCTAATCATATTTAAATATATGCAGACACATCCAAAATAGCATACAACTACACATAAACATATGAACACATGTATGCATATATCTACACAGGCCTACATGCATGTTGCCATATCTATACATGTCCACACTGACATATACATCTATAAACACACAATAGAAATACATTGCATACATCTACACACAGCTGAACACTCCCTGACCAGTGGAACAGTTTGGTTGAGTACTTCATTTTGTGATGGCACACTACAATAATGTTACTACTAATAATCTTTTCAGTTGACACTAATTATGTTATGATATGATAAATCTCTACAGTTTTCCTATGGGGATTTTTGTTTCGTTTTTATTTTATTGATTCTGTAACGATAACATATTTTTAAGAAAAGATGTTAAAAAATAAAAATTTCCATTATTCTGAAAATGTGACTTCATTGATATGACAGCGAATGTTTTTTCTGTTCATTTTACTTTGAGCAGCTTATGTTCACTTCTCCATATTTATTGTTAAATGTAGACAGTAATCAGTACTTGCTCTTCTGTAATATGGCTGAGGAAGTGTATTCTCTGAAGGAGAAGAGTAAAATCACCGTACCTGCATAGAAACATAGGTCATAGCGTCCATGTCTTTCCCCTGCTTCACCTGTGCACGGATGGACAAAGACAGGCCAGTAACCACGGTGATGGGGATCAACACATAAATGTCAATAACCATAGTTATGGGGATATAAGCAGAAAGGTCAGTAGCCATAGTGATGGGGGGTTGATACAGAGAAGTCAGTAACCATAGTGGTGGGGATAGACACAGAAAAGTTAGTAACCACAGTGAATGGAACAGACACAGAAAAGTCAGTAACCAGTCATAGGGTTAGAAACAGAGAGGTCAGTAACCATAGTGATGAGGGTAGACATAGTTCTAAGGGAGGTCAGCAAGGGGAAACAATATACATTTTGAGGGCTTTAACCCTGTCATATTATCAAACAAATATTCCATTTTTAAATGGGTTTAAAAAGGTATTTTCTTGAATATCTCACATTGTAGGCCTTGTGCAGAATAAGGGCTAGGGAGGGTACGGGAACACTTCACCCTCTTGTTGTGCTAAACATAACAATACCCCCTAATTGTGAGAAACCTCACAGCATCCCTTAGCTGTGCGAAGCCTAACATCCCCCATAATTAGTTGTGCTAAGCCTCATAGCATCTAGTAGCTGTGCTAAAGCTAACACCCCCCCCCCCCCCCCCCCCCCCCCCGCCCCAGCTATGCTAAACCAAACACCACCCTTACTGCACAGCAGCACTAAGCACCACTCAGTTCTGTTGAGACTCATTGTGTCCCATGGGATCTCCTGCTTCATAGCTTTGCTGTACTGGGACACACCAGCTCTTACCCTCAGCCTTATGTAGGCGCATGTCACAGCGATGCAACAGAGAAGCAGGAAGCCAGCCAGGCCCATCAGCACCCAATTCAGCAGGCTGGGTTCTGGGCACTGCGGTACTGCGGGTACAGAGGGGCACACCTGCACCGGTGCTGTTTATAAGAACAGACAGACAGACGGACATTTTCATCTCCCTCTCATGTCCCTCCTTCATGTACTTCATGCAGTAGTTTTCATGATTATTTTATGACCATTGCTGTACATGCTGTATGGCTACAGGTTGAAAACATGAGGTCTTCCTGACGGATTAAGAAGACTCCAGAAACTCACCCGAGACCAGCGTTGTGCCTTTCCCCCGAACTAGTAACACAGGAGGAGGAATCATCTTGATGAATTCACATTCATATACCGTCTCATTACCTGCTTCCACATGAAAGGTAAACTCTAACTTATTCCATGAAGAGTTTCTCGACCGACATTGTTTTTTATCGTTCTGAATGAGGTCCTGCTCGTCTGACACCAGACAGACTGTTGAGTCATCGTGTTTCCTTTTGAGAGCGCCCTGCATCCGCCAGGAGCTGTCTGAGCCATAGTGCTCGCAGGCAATCGTCACAGTACCATCAGCGTTTATGGCCTGGGTCTTGGGTTGCTCCACGGAGAACTCTGGATGGAAAGAGATGCTCTTAACTCAGAGAGACAGTGAAGATTGCCCCCACCATTACAGTCAAGATTGTGAAGAATCAGTCACAGTGAAGAATGGACCCACAGTGACAGTGAAGCATGCACCCTGACACCACATGTGGAAGCATAACCTCCCCAAAGTTTGAAAACATTGCATTTCTATATGAATAAATACAGTATAAACACATATAAAACCTAATCTAGCATTATGCTAAACTAGATTAAAAAATGCTTTTATGAATAAATAATTTTGTATCTCCTGTGGGATAGTGCAGTTGTGTTGGTTTATTTTCGGTAATTATTGATACTTTATTGATAATGTTGACAAACATTATGAAAATAAGTATGATTATATTGTAAGAAAGGAGTAAAGATCATTGTATGCATGTTCCAGTAATTTATCTTAAGCTCAAATTCCTATCGTAAATTAACAACAAAAATATCACCTTCTCTCTTCCAAATCTTAATTATTTCTATATTTGATATGTTTTGAGCATCTATCTGTGCTTGTAATGTATCATTAATTGAAGCTTTGCCCACACATACTATGGCTGATTGGGTTTTAGATGGGAAAGGACTGGTGTCCCATTTCTATAGCCATTTTATCAGGGAGTATTCTACCAATCTGCCAATATCCACGATTTGGGACAAATTGAATGTATTGCCTAATTGGACGAGAGTTTGGGAGAACAATTTCTTTGCATCAAGAAACCCAGCACATCACCTTATCCATTAAATTAGTGCAAAGACCTTATGCAACTCTGTTGAAATGTTATTTCATGAATATGTCATGGTTTTCTGCCTGTTCAGTTTCTGTTTTCGAGTGTTGCCTCTCTGGGCTGCGAGAGGGCACTTCTGGCTTTAGTTCTCGTTCTCGGGACGAATTAATTATTACCTTCAGGTGCGCTCTGCCCTACTTAAGCTCTGTTCGGGGCTTTTGTGTCATTCTTGCCACGTTAAGACAGGTAATGCGGTATAGGATTTCAGGCGACCACTTGTTCCTTTGAGTTTCAAAAGAACACGCGGGACTTGCCTGTAGAGTGTTAGAGTTTTCAGTTCTTAGGTATCTGTTCTCCTTTACACTTATTTTCCTGCCTTGATTTTCTTTTCCCTGTCTCTCTTCTAGACAGTACCTTGGTTTCGCCTCGTTTCCGTTTGCCTTTATTTTATATTACTTTCATTGTTATTGAGCTAGAGGTAATTTTGTTCTTTTCTATTCTCTAGTCTACGAGCCCACTTATCTGGGTCATTATATTTTGGCTGTACGCCGGGAGTTATATTCCCTTTCTGTTTATTTCTCTCTGCTCCGTTCACAGACTCCCTTTACCCTTTTTAGTGGTTGTTTCTCATGCTTCGTGGGACAACTTTCAGATCCCCTCTCAGATCCCCTCCCAGATCCCCTCTCAGTCGCGTCTGAATATTTACTTACAGAATATTTCTTCAAACCCATTTTGTATGTAATATGATAAAGGAGAAATAGGTACCGGGTGCGGATATCAATATCGTGTAATTCCTCATTTTTTGACCAAGTTAGAAAATATTATTTCCAAAATGCTTGGGAGAGAGATTAATCCCACCCCAGGTTTGATGCTTCTGAACGATGATTCTAGTTTGGATCTGTCCTTGTTCCTGTGCAGACCTTTCCTAGCGGCTTTATCATTCCCCTTAATCCCCTTAATCCGTAATTGTGCTGGAAAGATCCATTGCAAAACTACACTGCCTGGCCAAAAAATAAAGTTGCACACACTAATATTTCGTTGGACCGCCTTTAGCTTTGATTACGGCGCACATTCCTCGTGGCATGGTTTCGACAACCTTATGCAACGTCACAACGTTTATTTCCATCCAGAGTTGCATTCATTTTTGCCCGAGATCTTGTATTGACGACGGGAGAGTGGAACCACTCCGTAAAGTCTTCTCCAGCACATCCCAAAGACTTTCAATGGGGTTAAGGTCAGGACTTGGTTAAGATCAATTCATGTGTGAAAATGATTCCTCATGCTCCTTGAACCACTCTTTCACAATTTTAGCCTGATGAATCTTGGCATTGTCTTCCTGGAATATGCCCATTTATGGGATAACCTGGTCATTCAGTACATTCAGGTACTCACAGCTGACCTAATTTTATTGCTGCATAACGTTGCTGAGCCTAGACCTGACCAATTGAAGCAACCCTAGATCACAACACTGCCTCCATGCTTCTACAGTGGACACTATGCATGACGGGTGCAACAGTGACTTTTCTTTGGCCAGGCAGTGTATATAAAGCCTCAAGCTAGCACTATTCAGGTGTGGTCAATGATGTTAGAGGATGTAAGAGTTATCTTAGCCAGTTACAGTACATTTGAAGTATATAACCATTACATTACATTATAGGCATTTAGCAGACGCTCTTATCCAAAGCGACTTACACAACTTCTTATTACATTTATCCATTTATACAGCTGGATATATACTGAAGCGATTCAGGTTAAGTACCTTGCTCAAGGGTACAACAGCAGTGTCCTACCTGGGAATCGAACCTGCAACCTTTCGGTTACAAGTCCAGTTCCTTAACCATTATACTACACTGCCGCCCGTAACCAATAACCAATGCGTGTATGCGTGTATGTATGCGTGCATGCGTGTAAGCGTGTATGTATGCGTGCATGCGTGTAAGCGTGTATGTATGTGTGCATGCGTGTAAGCGTGTATGTATGCGTGCATGCGTGTAAGCGTGTATGTATGCGTGCATGCGTGTAAGCGTGTATGTATGCGTGCATGCGTGTAAGCGTGTAAGCGTGTAAGCATGGTATCATTGTATTTGTACCTTTATGCCCTTGTGTATGTTTTCTTTTTCTGTGATTTTATCGTAGCCCTGCTTGTCCATAAATGGATGTATGTACAGTGCAATCCATAAGTATTTGGACAGTGACACAATTTTTGTTGTTTTGGCTTTGTAATCCATCACATTGTAGTGAAATGGAACAGTGACTATGAGGTTAAAATGCAGACTTTCAGCTTTAATTTGAGGGTTTTTACATCCATATCGGGTGAACCGTGTAGCAATTCTAGCCATTTTTATATATAGGCTAGTCCCCCCATTTTAGGGGACCGTAAGTGATTGGACAAATTAACATAAACTTAAATAAAGTCATCAAAAGTATTTACTACCTTGTTTTTTGTAGTTTCCCTACGCCCCATTTCCTTACACTGTACTATCCCAGTACTTTGTGTATAGTTGCTTGAATATTGTATTGAAGAGTATATGTTCGTAATAATAAAAACGTTTTTTGTTCACAAAAAAAATCAACAACATAAATATAAATGACATTAAAGATCCTTAAACTTACATATTTTTTAAATCCTTTAAGTAATTATTATTTCACGAAAACTGTATAAAAAATTATAACTATTTCAATCTGTGGGTGGACTCTTCCTCATTGTCTCTCAGGTTATTACAGATCAGAAACTGAGCAGTGGCAGGTAGTATGTGTTACTCAAAAGTAACTCAAAAGTACCAATATTTTCTCCTTTTCGTATATTTTTGTAATTTAAAAAGTCATAAATCGTGTAAAAAGTGTGCTTCTGTCTGAAAAAACATAATACTGGTCTAAAAATGTATCCCACGCATACAAACAAGTATTTACTGTTGGTTAAAAGAAGAAATTGTGTAGCATCGAGTATAAGATCCCAGCAGTAGCAGCAGAAGTTAATTTTAATACAGTAAAGAAGAATCAAGATTAAACACAAATAACTTACCATGGCTGAGGCTTACAGACTGTAGAACAGACAGCATCAGTAAGATGTGTTTAGGTATCATTTCAGCAGGTTTCCTGTAGAATGGAAGGTACATCATCGCACGGACCGTTTTTGCTGTGTGCGTGAACCACTGTGTGGGTGCGTTGTCTTTGGGGAAACATATCAAGGAAATTGTAGTGGAGGTTTGAGTTTCTGCTTGACTTTCAGCCCAAAAACCATGACCACAAAGAGAGTTTTTCCATTCCCTGAGAGGGTTGGGCTCCTGCCAGACAGAGCATGGACATTTCATCTAGAGTTTATTATTTCACTCACAACCTGTACCTGTGGTGTCATTTTCATGCCCCAATTTATTACTTGGATGGAGAGATTTTGTACATGAGATTAGACACTTAAAAATGTGATCCCCTCTAAAAGGAAGGCCTGGCTATAAATATTAGTATCATAATTATTAAAAGTTAGCATTTAACTTGAAACTTTATAACTGTAGTTGTCCTTTTTGGATGATCTAAGCATAATAGTACTAGCCAGTTGCAGAGACGCAGTTAAACCATTGTCTACCTGAGTAGAGGATTACAAACATCGAACCTGAAAATTATTCATTTGGACAGTGGATCTAAAGTTCAGATTTAGCAACAGGCTTTTCAGACCTAGCCAAAAGGAACGCAGGAACGAGCCATCCTAGGCTCTGTTTACATTCTTCTTTTTAAACTAACAAGCTGTTCCACAAATTGACAGCTCTCTTAATAAAACATTTTAAAATTAGTAAATCATTCCTGATATCAATGTGGAATTTACCAGCTATGCCCCTTGTTCCGCTGACTGCAGTTGAGCTGGAAAAAAATATTTGATAAAATTTTTATTTGAAAAAAAATTCATTTAAAAAGCCTCAATCAACCTTAGTTTAATTTTTACTGTGGAGTAAACAAAGACTATTAATTTTTACAAAAAAATAATGTAAAAATATCTATTGGACCAGAACAGGATGAGCCGCAGCTTTCTTAATGTACTTTCTTAATGAACCATTTTAATGGTCTTCAAAAGAAACATTTTACATGTTTTGTTCTGTATGACTCGTGGTTCACTTTTTGTTTTTGATTCTTTTACAATTTTATCCAAGCAGACATAACAGCTAATAGCTTATGTGAGTGACTGGTGTCCTGTGCAGTAGAATAGCTGGTGTCTTTAATGGAAGTAAACGTTACATCCATAGCCTCAACCCTCTGTCTATGATTCCCTCAAAATCATTGATTACTTGCTTAACATCCCTTATTTGAGACATGCTCCGTCAGTGGGTAAAAAGTTGTTTGAGTGGAGGTTGTTCCACCTAAAATCACAGAATTGGGGCTCACTATTTTAAGTTTGAGAACCCTATAGCCTTTTCCATCTGTGATTGGCTGATAATTTTGTAGACCCCCTGGCTTTCATTGGTGTAAATATTGAAAGTGTGCTCACTGAGTGTTTGTGCTAGTGATGGTTTCAGGAGACATTTCAGTGCAGTCCCAGCGCAGTTCTCAGGTAGTCCTAGGCAGCGGAGGAAATGTGTGGGCACGTCACGCTATCTGTAAACTGCAGCGATTGCAAGAAAGACGTTTCTCTCAATGTTTCCAGATTGTTCACTTTGAACAACAGGGTTCTGAGAAATACCCTGTCTTGGCTTCACTGAGCTCCTAATATTAACTATCTTTGTATGTAGCCGTCAGGTGATGTAGCGGACAGGCTATATGTGTATGTGGGCACCATTTTAATTTAGACTTAGACAAAGATCTTAAGGGATAAAAACAGTGTCCGTTTTACACAATAAAGGTGAGCTAGTGAGCTTATGAGAGTTGTGAGCTCTACTTTAGTTTATCATGGACCCCTATGCGGAACAACTCAACTAATTAGAATGTGTTTATTATATTTACGTTTTTGATAATTGGAACATACACCTTTCCACCATTACATGTACATTTAGCACAAAATAAGCAAACTTGGGAAGGGGAACAGTTTAGAGTATATAACAACACGTAAGTTACTTTAGTGTTTACCCATGCAATCGGTTGTTTTTAAGACTTTCTTTTAAAAAAAAGAGCCAATTCAGATGTGGTATGGCCTGTCCATCCCACATCCTGTTATTGGATCCTTTACTGACGTGTGTCAGCGACAACAAAGTTCACAAATCAGCAAAATAAATTTCATCTCAAGAGGCCTTTTCTTGCATCCTGTTTTTCGCTGTGTGATGTATTTTGTAATGTGTGAAAGTAACACGTATTGAGTAATGCGACTGAAAAAAGTATTTTTTTTACCATTTCTGACCTTCTCAGTAATAAAAAGAGGTCAACCAACAAGGGCAAGAACTGTCTGAAACTGGATTGGTTAATTAAATAAAAATACAGAAAAGCCTAATAAACAAAACAAAAATTAACGTGTAATAATATGGAATTTGTACCAGGAACTTGCTTCATATTTTTAATGTGGATTTGAATGTATATCCTATTTACAGCTAAAGTATTATGGCAACATTCCAGCTGGAATTAAAAGTAATAATTTAGGGGCTGCCGTGAGACTCGTCCTGCTAAGGCACTGTTCTAGTACATGGATGGACTCTGCTGCTGTTATGAAATTTGGGCTGTGTCAGTGCTGCGGCCGGTAGCACAGGGCGATGCACAGTTGACTAACCTGTGTCGCCCAGGAATGGGAGCGTTTCAGTAGGCCAGTATAACGGCACCTCATTGCACTTCTGCGACCACCACTGGACAATCGAAGCGCCCACAGGTTCAGCTGCACATGAGGTGCCTTCATCCATCTGGAGTTGCAAACTGCGGTATGATATGAAGCAGTTGACATCACATGCTTCGGAGGAGAGCACATGCTTGTCTGCACCCCCACAAATGGTCGACGGAGGTTGCCATGACCGCTGTGGGGGGAGCATGGTAGAATATTCCAAACTTTGGGGAAAAACAAGTAACAATTTCACAGAAAATTGTTTGTTTTTTTCCCCCTAAAGCAGAAAATGAAAGAAAGAAAATTGATGTGCAATGTGTACATTTTATGTATAATATTATGTTATTGTGCTTGTATGCAGGTCACATGACTACACTGAGCAAGTGAATGAATATCTTCTGTCATCTCTCTGGGTACTTCAGAGTTCAGACATGCTGAAGTTGTACAAGTCATGATGTTGAACACATTGACTCCACAACAACTGTTCCTTTCTGACTGTTCCACTTGGACCTCTGACTGTTCTACAGGGACTTAGCTTCCAGTAGCACATAGCTCACAGATCATAAATGTCTTAACTTTGTTTCTTAAAAGTGATGTAGCAAACATTTTGCATTGTAAGGTGTTGAATGAGTAATCACTGTGATTAACAGAAATACTAAATGTGTCATTACACTGCACCACACTGCCCACTGCTGGTGCATACTGTAGAATTGTGTATAACACAATGAGCAGTACAGAGTAATATAAAATCAGATCAAAAACGTCTACGACGTAAAAAAAGCCAAGTTACTCACGCATAGCCTACAGAGCGCTGTCTATAAGTTCTTAATTCCAACTTGCAAAAACTAGGCCTGCCTTTAAAAGTCTTGATATCAAAATGTGGCCAAGTTACAACTAACAATATTGCCTATCGTAGCTCACACTAAATAAACTAGCTCTATTCCAAAGCAATGCTATCCAAACTTTCCTAAATTATTTCATGCAACTTGGCCCTGTGTTTCTTCATCTTTGCATGTGAAGAGATTGTGCCTCATGGAACAACATATGATTTCAATTAATGTTTTTAACAGTTGATGAATAATTATACTCCAGAAGGGATATGGTTGTACTTTGTTGGCAAGTTTACTTTAGAAAATGTACAGGTTTTAAAATGTTAACTGCTGCTCCAGCATTCTTTACAATTCACAAACAGACATTTATATGAAGAAACATCATGTACAATAGAGAAAGGGGTGATGAATAAATAAATGCAGATAAAAATTAGTAATATTTTTACCTAGAAAATAGGGTAAATAAAGCATTTTTACAAACTTACCCAGACATGTTTGTGGGTCAGATGGTGGCAAATAAGTAATAGTACCAATTTTCTTAACACACAGGTTTTGATAGAAATCCAAATAAATAAATCAATAAATGCATAATAATAATAATAATCATACATTTTATTCATTCTGTGCTTTTCATAGACCCAAAGCAGTGGATGCAGACAATTGTTCAAACATGCCCTATAGTGTAGTAATTTTTCTGTTTCATTTCTAAGTGCAACACATCTGAATCAGAGTATTTCCACTATAAATTATTTTCATTTTGCAGTTTGATGTGGCACATACAGTTTCATTGACCACAGTCTCTTGAGATGGTAAGATAAAGAAACACAGGGCCAAGTTGCATTAAATAATTTAGGAAAGTTTGGATAGCATTGCTTTGGAATAGAGCTAGTTTATTTAGTGTGAGCTATGATAGGCAATATTGTTAGTTGTAACTTGACCACATTTTGATGAGCAGTATTTAATGTGTAATGAAATACAATGAACAGCACCACCTGAGCTATGGATCATGTAGAAGCATGTAAATTAATGAACCAAGTGTATATGGAGACATGCATGCATAATGGGCTAGACGCAAACACATTCTAGCTGAAAGACAGCCTAAATAGTTTGCATCAGTAAAATATGGAAATACAGTTTTAAAATAGGGCTATTAGTATTCTATGAAATACATTTAACATTAGGCTATTCAACACTGGATTGCCGGATGCGTAACTCCAACCTTCCATGGGCTACGAGCTAGCGAGCGAGCTAGTGAGTTTTTGCACAGCAGAGTTTTGTTTTCCGGTAGTGTAGAACGTTACCTGCGGGAAATGTTTTGGTACCGGACAGCTAGGTTTAGTTTAGTTTTCTGTAGTGCAATGAATGTAGGCTATAATGCATGTTGATTCGCTTCGTAGTAGCCTAGCTTGTATGTGCTTCCTGACGAGAAGCAGGAAGTAACATTAGCAAACAAGCTTAATTGGAGATTCCCAGGAATCTTAGCCAGAAAGAAAACAAGAGATACTACTAAGAAAGTACATACCAGAGATTATTCTTCTTCTTCTTCTTATTATTATTATTATTATAATTAAAAGTGTTTGCAGTAAGCTACATTATCAGCAGAGTAGCATAGACTAGAGCCACATTCGGAGGCTATTTATTTATAAGGGACTAACCATGAATCAGATATGTTTGGGGAATTGGCGGTTTATAAATCCGATCGCTTAAAGGCTTGCTGCTTAAAAGAGGCTATCCTCAATTCTTAATGTAGGCTATTATCGTAAATTCTTAATTTTCCTAGTAGTTAATTTTATGGTGACTTTGTGTTATGTGTGAAAAGGATAAAGTGAACAGAGCTGAAGTGAAGAAATTAATGAATAAAGAAATGTTGGCCGAGGCAAGGGGTTTCCACAGTCAGTCAGTCATGACGGCAAGAGCAGAGCGTAACACCCTCCCCAAACCAGACAAAAGCGAGCGTCTGGTTTGGGGAGGGTGTGACATACTACAAGTGAAATACAAGTGAAATATTGAACAGTTAATATTGGAAACCTCTTTTGCCTTTGCAATAAAAATACGTTAATGTGTCAATGTGAAAATAATTACAGTCTAAGAAATGAAAAGTACTTAACAGTTGCACATTGTTTTTGTGGAAAATGCACATGTGCTCTGCTGGGCTCGAACCCACTATCCACCATGTGACTGACTGCAGTCTTAACCACTAAGCTACAATAGCTTCTTGGAAAGCATGAAGCCATTAGCTACATTAACATTAAAAAACATTAGTATGAAGCATTTTTATTGGACGATAAGTTTGATGAGCAGGTATACGGACCATACCCTCAAATAATAATTCTCCCCATTGGATAACATCGCGACGGAGGCAGGCAGTTTGGCAGGAAAATGGGAAGAAGAAGAAGAAGCGGAAGAGGAAGGAGAAAAACGGCAAAATAATCCAAGTTTGGGGCTTTATTGTGTGGATGTGTGAAGTTGTATCTGAATGCTGTGTGGTTACATGAGGTCAGAACATACAGAAGTTAATGTTTTTAAGGGCTGAGAGTCTATGGTCATTGTGGTTACTTCTGTAGGAAACCCTGAAAAGTGCCAAACTCTCTGTGCTGTATAGGTATGGGGCATGCCCCGCCAAGCCGTAACTTGGCGGATGGCATACCTGCCATCCCAATGTATAGGTATGGGGCATGCCCCACCAAGCCGTAACTTGGCGGATGGCATACGGCAGGTATGCCAATAAAGATATTGGAATACCATGTGAAATATTTCATAATAAAGGCACATCAGGTACTGATGAATAGCCATATATTGTGGGCAGCTGTGTGATAATGTCCATCAATTACATCAACAAAATCAGACACTGAGCACCGATAAGACAAAATCACATTTATGTCAAATACGCAGAAATTGGTGAAAATTTTTTTTTGTCTTTCTTGCCAAATCTACAGTCAATCACAGTGGACATGCTGATGCATTTCCTCTTCCTGGTTTTCCACCTGGAGATTTATTATATCAGAAGAATTATATCATGCTCTGATAGAAATTATGTTATGCGTGGAGAGGGGTGATGTAATGCATAGAGAATAATGATGTCATGTACAGAGGGTAACTTATTTTTTATTGCTTATCACTTGGCCAAATAGCCTTTAAAAGCTGACATATGCCCCCAAAATACTTCTGCAGGATTTAAAAAAAAAAGTCTATATAGCCTTTTGTTTGCTATTGTTCAGTTGGAGAATGTCTGGCTAATCACCATACATTTTCTGATACATTTTCTGACTACTTTAGGTCACAGTCACATACAGAAACTTTACCTTAAAAAACTCTTGCCATGGCTAGACAATACCCTCAACAGCCTGTCGGGAGTACCAATTTTAAATACAAAAAATGGGTAACACTATAATAATGTCTTGTAATAGATTTTTTCATTATTTACTTACAATTTATAAATAACTATTCCAACATTCACAAACATCTATAAATGTATTAACACTAGTTAAGTAAAGATCATAGACTCACTGGTCAACTGGGAGAGAACATGTGAACAGTTTATCTTAGATATGCTCCTGCTTCCAGTGGGTGGTGCTGGGGCTAGGCCCAAGGGCAGAGCCCAGGCTGAGGCTGGTACTAGGCCCCAGGGCAGGGCCCAGGCTGAGGCTGGTACTAGGCCCCAGGGCAGGGCCCAGGCTGAGTCTGGTACTAGGGCCCAAGGGCAGAGCCCAGGCTGAGGCTGGTACTAGGGCCCAAGGGCAGGGCCCAGGCTGAGGCTGGTACTAGGGCCCAAGGGCAGGGCCCAGGCTGAGGCTGGTACTAGGGCCCAAGGGCAGAGCCCAGGCTGAGGCTGGTACTAGGCCCAAGGGCAGGGCCCAGGCTGAGGCTGGTACTAGGCCCAAGGGCAGGGCCCAGGCTGAGGCTGGTACTAGGGCCCAAGGGCAGGGCCCAGGCTGAGGCTGGTACTAGGGCCCAAGGGCAGGGCCCAGGCTGAGGCTGGTACTAGGGCCCAAGGGCAGGGCCCAGGCTGAGGCTGGTACTAGGGCCCAAGGGCAGGGCCCAGGCTGAGGCTGGTACTAGGGCCCAAGGGCAGAGCCCAGGCTGAGGCTGGTACTAGGGCCCAAGGGCAGGGCCCAGGCTGAGGCTGGTACTAGGGCCCAAGGGCAGGGCCCAGGCTGAGGCTGGTACTAGGGCCCAAGGGCAGGGCCCAGGCTGAGGCTGGTACTAGGGCCCAAGGGCAGAGCCCAGGCTGAGGCTGGTACTAGGGCCCAAGGGCAGGGCCCAGGCTGAGGCTGGTACTAGGCCCCTTAACTGTACTTGTTCTGGGCTCTTATCACACAGGTAATTTGCATCTGTCACTTCAAATAAATTATTAGAAAAGGAGCACGGTCAGGTGGAGTGATGTGTGTGTGTGTGTGTGTGTGTGTGTGTGTGTGTGTGTGTGTGTGTGTGTGTGTGTGTGTGTGTGTGTGTGTGTGTGTTGTGTGTGTAAATCAATCAATCAATCAAATTTTATTTAAAATGCATGATCACCAACATGGGTCTCAAAACACTTTTAACTCATGTTAATGAATACATTTATAGATGTTTGTGAATGTAGGAATAATGATTTATAAATTGTGAGTAAATAATGAACAAATGCCTTACTGATCACCTATTATTATATGATCTATGATATTATATACGTATAAAGTGTTACCAAAAGTGACCTCTGGATATTGACAAATAACCCTGAAGTTAGCCGTTGTTGAGGCCACTGCTTTCTCCCCAGCATAATTGAAGACCCTGGTGCTGAAAGTACTGAAGTCACAAAATGTCTATTTTGAGAAAATCTAATCCGAAAATATCATTGATCCATGAAATCAGCCATAACCTGTTGTTTCCATAGTGGAAGAGAAAAAAAGACTTAGGCACCTTTTCTGTTAACAATATTTATAGGGTGGACTTAGCTAAACAAATACAACATGTTTCTATGCTCAACTTGAATTGTCTAAAAATGTGAATTCAGTACTTTTAGCAACCAGGTCTTCAATTTCCTTTTGTTATGAAGAGGGATTTGGATGGAGTTGGTCACTGTGTGCTACTGGTGGGCACCACCCTGATCACAGGGAAACCCTTTCTCAAAGACTCAGCTCATTAGAGAAGGTGATCTCCTGAGCCAGCTGTGTACGAACAGCATCTATGAGGGAGTGGTCTATATATCAACAGCCATTTGCTATCTTTTAGTTGGAGTATCACTTGAGATTATACACTGCCTGGCCAAAAAAAAAGTTGAACACTCTAATATTTTGTTAGACCGCCTTTAGCTTTGATTACGGCGCACATTCGTCGTGGCATTGTTTCGACAACCTTATGCAACGTCACAAGATTTATTTCCTTCCAGAGTTGCATTAATTTTTGGCCGATATCTTGTATTGATGACGGGAGAGTCGAACCACTCCGTAAAGTCTTCTCCAGCACATCCCAAAGACTTTCAATGGGGTTAAGGTCAGGACACTGGTGGCGAATTAATGTGTGAAAATGATTCCTCATGCTCCCTGAACCACTCTTTCACAATTTGAGCCCAATGAATCTTGGCATTGTCGTCCTGGAATATGCCCATTGATGGGATAACCTGGTCATTCAGTACATTCAGGTACTCAGCTGACTTCATGTTATTGCTGCATAACGTTGCTGAGCCTAGACCTGACCAATTGAAGCAACCCCAGATCATAACACTGCCTCCAGAGGCTTGTACAGTGGGCACGATGCATGACGGGTGCAACGGCGACTTTTTTTTTTTGGCCAGGCAGTGTATCATCTATACCTTCCTTTCACCATTGTCTCAGACCACAGGGGTTAAATGAGCATGATACCATTAAGAACACATAATGACAAGAGCAGGCCATTCAGCCTAAGTGTGTTATATATTCACACACAGGATCCATACCTACTTGGCGCCTGAACTTGAGCAAGCATCTTTCCCTTTACAACATGACTTAACAAGCTGTTCCACACATTGACAGCTCTCTTAATAAAACTTTTAAAAATAAGAAATTAATTCCAGATCAATGTGGAATTTACCTTAGATTTCCACCTGTGCCCCTTGTTCTTAATTTTTACCCAGGAAAAAAAATAAATGAATTTTAAAAACCTTTACCTTTTACTTAAGTTTCCTTTTACTGAGGAGCAAAAAAAAGACTATTTATGTAATGGGGTGTGACGTGTGAGGTGGGAGGAGCCAAACGCAGCTAAGGCCACTAAGGCGGCTCACTGTCACACGCCAATAGGTATAAGCGCAAGGACAGGTTTCTGAATAGCCAGAAATAATACGCGCCCTGTCTCGGTAACGAGACACATAAGAACGGGCGAGTAGCGTAAAGGCAAACATAAAACAGTCAACAAACACTGCAAAAAATAATACGATAGTATTTCTGGAGGCGAAAGGAACAGATCCAACGTTCCAAGGCTACTCTCAGACTCGCGGTCACACACAAACATGTCCACAACATCGCCCAATCTTCCCTATAGGAAGACATGCACCGAAAGACGAAACAGAACAGCAGTTCCGAACAAAATCGTCAAAAACTCCATGTAAGGAGAAAGGAACGAACAGGACAGGCTGCACCGGACATTTACCGGCTAAGGACCAAAGCGAGATTAGTTGAAAATACACGCCCTGCCTCTCTATGATGAGGAATATAACGAGGCGAACAGGAACAGAGATTTAACGTTCCATGGCTAGTTTAATAGGCTTGCAGTCAAATGTAGAAAACAAAGGGGTAAACACCCGATCTCCCAGGAGAGAGAAACATTTTACAGGTGAGCCGACGGAGCACCGTCGTCCCATAACTTTACTATCCAAAATGACTAACGCAAGCTTAATTGAAAACACACGCCCTAGCCTCTCAGTAAAAGAATATGTAACGAGGCGAAGGAACAGAGAACTAACGTTCCGAGGCTATTTTCGGAAACACGCAGTCACACACAAACATGTCCACAACATCGCCCAAGATCCATACGAGGAGAGACATACCCGGAGAACGAACAGAACAATAGTTCCGAACAAAATCGTCCCACAGGTAAAAAAGGCGAACAGGACAGCTGCAACAGACCAACGCAAACTTAATCGAAAATAGCAAGCACTGCCTCTCAATATAATAAAGAAAACCCTGACTCCCAACAAAGGGGAACGTAGTCCACGAGAAGGAGACAAAACAGGGAACAAACATACCAAAGCTACTAACCGGCTCACAGTAACACGGAAATGAGTAGAAGCTCAAACGCCTGGTCTCTCAGTAAGAAAACCAAACAGAGGCGAAATAGAGCAGAGATCTGCGGTCCCATACTTCTACGAGATAAGTAACCAAAGAGCCGGCAAGAATAAAGCCCTGCCTCAGCAACGAGACGTTAAAACAGGCGAGTAGCATGAAAGGTACAAATAACGCACACCAAATAAATAAAGCCCTAAAGTCAGTACGATAAAAAATGCCCTGTCTCTTAGTAAGAACCTACTATACAGATGCATGCAAACAAATAGTGACTCCTCTCGCCTTCACGGAAGAAAGCAGACAGAGAGAGGAGAAAGAGACATAGAAAGGCAAAGATCTAGGCAACGGACTAACAAGGAAAAAACCAGGAAGCGAGGACCGAAAAGAGCCAGGGGGGGAAGAGTCCGAATAACTACATCCACATAGGCAGGTACGCCAGGGGGGACGAGTCCTAATAGTTACTTCCACATAGGTGAGTCCCGCATAACTCCAATGAAGCACAACGGAGCAAAACGGTCTCCTTAAAAACCTAGACCAAAATAATACTGACTTAAACAAACAAAGGGCAGACTAACACCACACACAAAACAGCACAATACACCACAACAAACAATCAATATAGAAGCCCCGAAAGGAGGAAAAGGAAGGCTTAAATAGCTCTCAGTGACCACGCGCAGGTGTGGATGCTAACAGAAACTCCGCAATCTAAGCAGGGCGGAGCAAGCATCTACCAAAAGGGCAGCGCCCTCGCGTGGCCACTGAGGAAAACGACCGCATAGGGAAAAAGGGTTAAAAACCATGACAATTTATTTTTACATTGCATACCTGGGACAATTTTACTTTATGAGATAAAAAGTGAACACCATTTTCATCATGGTAACATTATACTGTTTGGAGTAATTTGGGATATGAAATGCTTTCACATGCAGACTACTCCCGTGTTGAATCACAACAACTAAAATTGCCCATTTAGACTGAATTGTGTAAGGTCTGATGACATTCACCCAATTTTATTGTGATAACTATATTATCGAGAACTGAACTTGATGAATAAGAGAGGTAAATGCATAAAATATGTACCCTGTGTTCAAATGCAAAAAAATTACGAAATACCAAAGCATTTTGGTTTTTTAGTGTCTAGAGGGCATGTGGAAAACAGTTTGTCTGGTGCTGCCAATGGTGCTTGTGATGATAAATCAGTTTTCCAGACATTCCTAACAGTTTAAATTGTTTTCAATGAGCTGACCAGTGTCAATATCTTAACTTCATTTAAACGTTTTTTCTGTTTTTAATTTACCCTTACTCTCTGGCTAAGTGCTGGGCTGATTCCCATTTGCTGTAAATTCTGTGGAGAAGGCTGTGGTATTGTATTTTGTAAGCTTGACAGCAAACCCTGTGATAATCTCTCTCTCTCTTTCACAAATACACACACGCACGCACACACATGCGCGTGACATTTGTATGCACTTTAAGGACAAGAACAAAAACTACCTCAAGCACTTAAAATGAAAAAGAGTTACTATGATCTCAGCAGTATAGTGTTCACAGTTTAGCTGCAGGTCATATTTCACAGAGGGTCTGATGCGTTTTAATGACTGTCCAGAAATTCTTGAATGACACTTATAGCTACGTACTCTGGGGCACGGCAATTCATTTTCCTATGGATCTAATATGTCACCCAAGCGGACGGCATGGTGGTGCAGTGGGTAGCACTATCGTCTCACAATAAGGAGGTACTGAGTTTGAATCCCAGCCAAGGGCCTTTCTGTGTGGAGTTTGCATGTTCTCCCCGGGTCCGTGTGGGTTTCCTCCCACAGTCCAAAGACATGCAGGTAAGGCTAATTGGAGACTCTAAATTGCCCAGAGGTATGAGTGTGTGAGTGAATGCGTGCCCTACGCCCTTGAATGGATTGGCGACCTGTCAAGAGGGTGTGTTCCTGCCTTTCGCCCAATGCATGCTGGGATAGGCTCCAGCCTCCCTGCATGCGACCCTGATCAGGACTAAGTGGGTTAGATAATGGATGGCCCACCACCCCAACTCTTCTCCCACAGCCATGTACCAGCATGGTAGAATAAGTAATGGACCATGGACAATATGGCCTATATAGCTACACAGTGTACAGCTAAATGGTGGTGTACAGCTAATGCGCATAAACCACAAAAAATCCCAGTGTAAATCTAATCCATTTTACACCCTAAGACTGCGGTCTCATATAAACACCCTAGGGTATTAAATTACACTGGGATTAGATTTACACTGGGATTTTTTTTGCGATGTACGCTCATTAGCTGTCCACTTAGTTGTACACCAGATTCACAGAGTAGCCTATTTCCCTGTCTTTTTTATTTGTACAAAATATTGGAAAAAAACAATGCATTATTCTCACTGAGCTGGTTTCTCTCCCTCTCTCTCTGCAGACGAGAAATAAATTGTATAATTTGCTTGGTGCGATAAAACGGAAATCCACTGCAATGCCCCTTTCCATCCGATTGGGGGTACAATTGGTGTGTTCAGAGCATGGACAGTGTGACCGCGCTATTTGTCGAGGCTGGATTTCTGGGGTGGACAGGAAACGAGACGCCAGGACGCGCAGCAGTCGGTGGTCCTGTCTAAGAATGGAAGTAGAAACGTGAATCAGATGAGCGACTGACCGAGAGGAGTGATCGGATTCAGCACTTGCTGCGAATTCTGGAGAAGACCCATCTTACAGCTGACGTATTGCCTGGGAATTGGAACTGCCTCTCGGTCTCTCTCTTTCTGATGCCATTGTCCCCTGGAAACAGAAAGGGAGCGCATTAATAAAAACCCAAACCAAAAGGCTTTCTTGCTGTAAGTAAAGAAACTCATCCCGTTTCTTTGTAAAAAATCCCATTTAATGTAGCCTACAAATACTGCTTTGCGACCATTTAGGCCAGAACTAATAGATAGGAAACTGCTCCTTTAGGTAGGCTATCCTAATGCCTTATGACCAGGATAAGCGCCAGCAGAAACGCTGAATGAGAAGGGAAGGCGACGTGGTTTCTTTTTTATTTTTTTACAAATGTCATTAAACGTGTGTCTAAAATCGGGCGATAAACCATAGTTTATTTCATTTTAATCCCGTTCGTGATGTAATTTGAGCTAGTGCATACCGGTCTGTTGGCTGTGTAGGTCGTCCGGGTGCAAAAGCGCGAGGCTGATGTGTCAAACTGCTATGCAGCTGTATTTCTGTGCAATTCATAAAATATTATGAGGGACCGATATAGAAAAGGAACGTCATCTTGGCTTTCCTACGGCCTGTGTACACTCGTTTGGAAAAAAATAATATGCAGATAGATAGGTCATCATGCATAGCCTACTGAAATGCATGTTAACGCCATGTTCTCTAAATTGCCTGCCAGTGGTAGATTGAATCTAGCGAATCAATAATAGCTCATCTGGATGTATGGGCGTGTTATTTCGTGTGCGGTATGGAACTCTCTATCAATTTATATTTTAAATGCTCATTCGAACAACATATTTAGTATGCAGCATGAACAAGGTGGTTTACGGTGATTATGAACACAGCATCTTGCATGTCTTTCACGTCTTGCCAAAATGGGCAATGGTACCCTGCTAGTCAAATTGGTACCCGCCCTATGCAGCCATATAGCTCGAAATAAATATAATCGCTAGCGTTACATTAGCCAAATATCGGCATTGGGCATGTTTCATAGACTATCCTATCTTTATGCATAATGCAATGCTTTGTTCAGATCAAAATGCTAAATGGTATGTTGATCCTGTAATACTGTTTCGGATAATGAATTAGCTAATAGCCTAGTCTACGTATGCAACACCGATGTTAGATTTGTAGGCTACGGTGACGTCAGGTGCAGACTCCCAGACTCAGTCTGGTAAGGGGACTTGCTTCTTGTGCCAAACTGGATTTAACCGAGAAGTGAATCATACGGATAATCCACGGGTCGAACAAGGAGGAGCAGGAGCATAATATTAGGCTATTATTACACTGTTACAACAAACTAAATTCGTCTGGATATCTTTTAGCCTTCAATAATTTTTGGTCGGGTGAGGAGTGTAGATTAATGGCAGTTAATTCATGCGCGTAGTGGTGTAGGGTAGGCTGTCTGTAAGCACTCGTCGACATCAGGCATTAAAATCCGTTGTAGCCTATAGCGCTATCCGCGCGTCTCTATAGTCATAGAGCACTAGCCTACGCTCGCTCAGGAGTATGCCGAGTCTAACCTACGATGCCCCCATGAAACAGAGCGACATGCAGCTTTCAAGTAAAATTCAGCTCGATCAACATCCGCCGTAATCGTGCAAATCAATAGGAACCCTGCGACGTCATGAAATGTGTCTGTGTTCCTAACCAGCATGCATTTTAAACTGTAATGAGTGGACAATGATTAAATCTTATTAGACCAGATCCGCACCATTGAGTGGAACTCTATTTATAACGAAGCTTTATTTTCATGAAAAATTGGGTTTTGCGCAGTTCATGACCATCTCTCTGATAATATATCATAAGACTATAGAGCATTACAGTCTTAATTTCCTCAGTGAATATGTGTTTTATGTTTGTCTTTAAGTGTAGGCCTAGTAGGACTGCATGTTTAATAATCGTGTTCGATTGGCCCAGTTTTTTTGTGTGGTGGATATTAGGTTCTTCCAGAAGTTTGTAACAACCAGCTGATTTGAATGGCTGATATAGGGGGATTCGAGGGTTTGTGTTCACGAAAATACACTTCATGTAACTGCACAGTGATGTTTCCAGAGGCTGTACATGTGAACGTAATTAGTATTGCTATTATTATTATTTTTTTTTTAGCATTTATTCACCATTACAAGTGTCCGTTTTTATATCTTTCTGGCATTTCTTTCCTTGAGCACAGCAGTCTCAGGTTGCACGTGCGCCATAAGAAATAGTTTGGACCAAAAATGATATTAAATGTAATTCTTTGAAGAATAATCAAGTAATATGCACACAGGCGCAACATTGCTGTGCAAGCTCACTTTCAAGTTACTTGAAGTGTATTTTCTTGCTTTCGACCACAAACCCCTGAATGCCCGTTACAATCACTGCAAAGCCGGCAGGTTGTCAGGAACTTCTGTAAATATCTAAAATATCCTTCACCACACACAAGAACAAAATTCTTCACCACACACAAAAACCAGAAAACATACACTAACAAAACTATCCCTTTGGTATTTCACAATTTTCTTGTATTTAGTTCACAATGGTTCACAAAATCATATTTGAATAACTTCATCTTCATCTTCACTACTTCCTCAACTCAGAGGTTCAATTTTTATAGGTGGTTTTCTTTGTGTGCCAGTTAATTATGATTTCTGTGATGGTCACACCAATCACATACAGCTGCTCAAGCAGCTTCAGGCAGGTGTAGGTGTGACGGCAAGGGGGGTACAGACAAAATTAAGGTATGTAGAGGCGGTATATGTAGATCGTGAGAGAATATACAGTTGGTTATGGTATTTGGAGGGTACATTTCCACTGTGGGAACATTCCTTCCTCGCTCCCCACAATTCTCACTGCTGACTGCTTGAACCCAGCTGTGTCAAATCAGTGGACAGCTTTTGTTTTATAATGACCAGATTCAATTGTCACTGAGTGTGTGTGTGTGTGTGTGTGTGTGTGTGTGTGTGTGTGTGTGTGTGTGTGTGTGTGTGTGTGTGTGTGTGTGTGTGTGTGTGTGTGTGTGTGTGTGCGAGAGAGAGTTGGTGAGAGAAAAAATACAACTGGTAGAGTTGGGACTCAGTGTCTGAGGGTGAGAATATAACTGGTAGAGTTGGGACTCAGTGTCTGAGGGTGAGAATATAACTGGTAGAGTTGGAA
Organism: Synaphobranchus kaupii; assembly: GCA_029718625.1. Lineage (NCBI taxonomy): Eukaryota > Metazoa > Chordata > Actinopteri > Anguilliformes > Synaphobranchidae > Synaphobranchus > Synaphobranchus kaupii. The sequence continues at coordinate 61,609,009 of CM056384.1, read as the reverse complement.
CTCAGTGTCTGAGGGTGAGAATATAACTGGTAGAGTTGGAACTCAGTGTCTGAGGGTGAGAATATAACTGGTAGAGTTGGAACTCAGTGTCTGAGGGTGAGAATATAACTTGTAGAGTGGGGACTCATGTGGGTGCTGCACAAACAGGGGCTACAGGAACAGTAACTTCACGGAATTCAATGTTTTCCATAATTTTTTCAACATCATACTCGATCCCACCCAAGAAGATGAAACCAGAGTTACAAGATCAACGTACAGATTGGTGCCAAGCATATAGCTACGTTAACACTAAGCTGTTCCATGCGTTTACAGGTTTACAAGTGATTTCTGGCAATACTTTACACTCCAGTGTACCCCGTTTATTAACCTTCCGTGAAATATAGAAGCATGTTGGAGTGATAGCACGGCTTGGCAGGAGTTCATGGTGTTCATTTTTGCTTCTGTATTTTTAGTGTGGTGTGTGAAACGTCACACAGTATTACAAACCTGCCAAACCTTTAGCAGCCCAAAAAAAATATTTTTTTTAAAATCGGCAACTGTGTTTTGCTATTGCCTGAAATTTTTTTTTCCCGAAAACAGTCATATGCAGCCTAGTAATTCCACCCGTACACCCACCAACCTTGCCTGGCTCAGGGATATGGGCAGGATGGAGTTTACTTCAACCACAGCCCCATTACACCCTGGAAGAGACCATAGACATGGGCTGATATAGGGGGGAGGGGGCGGGGTTATCTCAGCAAATGTAAATGGTGCTCCGATTGGTGGGAAGGCAGACTGAAGCCTCTCTGTGGGGAAAGAGCCGAGGTGCAGAGAAAGTGCTGGTCCATTTCCAGCCATTAAAAGCCCCGCAGTGATCGATGGTAATGCCGTTCAGCGCTGTGCTTTGACGCAATTCTTTGCATTGATTCGAGGGACATGTTTACATGGCTTACAGTTACCATTTGACTGGATTTAAGAGTTTGCCAATAGATGACCTATACTAACAACTAGGGTCCCATGTGTAAGATAGGTACCAGGATACTTCTTTTGTAGTATTCCAATAGATACTACTGTATTGTATTGTAATCCCAGTAGATTGCAATAGATCGCGCCTTGAACGGATGCAAAATAAGGAAATAGGAAATGTTTTGCGCAAATAAATCTGAATGTATTATGATTATAATCTACAGGAAAAATAACCAAAATCTTAAAAATAAGTGAGACGGATGTGGATATGTAAGGAGTATTATTTCTAGTGTGTATTGCAGTGACAGTATCTGGCGCATGCACAGTAGATGTTAGCGGTAGCAGTCTCCCTGCTGCTGTTCCATCCTGTACTCTTCCTCTGTGTAGACAGGAATCAGCATCTCAGTTTCCTTCCCATAGATGTGAACAGGGCTTCAACTGGGGGCTACAGAACACAAATACTCAGCTGCCACAAACCACATGGGCGGCAGAGTCAGGAAAATTGTGCTTGTGTGCGTGTGTGTGTGCGTCTGTGTATCCAATCCGTGCGTGCATGTGTGCGGGTTTGTGTGTGCTTGTGTGTTTGTGGACATATGTGGTTGTTTTATGACAATGTGGATATAAATGTACTGCTCATTTCTGTTTTTCAGGAGCTGTAGCATTAACACTGTGTTCAAACACCTGACTGAGCTGACAGGTAGGAGAACAAACCCAAAGGTAAGAACCAGAGGTGGGGGACTCCAGTCACATGACTTGACTCGAGTCGGACTCGAGTCCCAAATTTGATGACTTGCGACTTGCTTGACTGTAATTAATTAAAGACTCGACTTGACTTTGACTTGGTATTCATGACTTCAGACTTGAATTTGACTTGAGACAAATGACTCGAAAGGACTTGATTTTTTAAAAATGTAATATTTGTATTTTTCTTTTAGCTTTAGATATTGAGTACATTTGCCTACGAAAAGATAGGCTTGCATCTTTGCTAGTTTCGTTTGCTGACTACGGAAGCATAATTCAAATGAAAATGCTTATCGCCAATTGTAGCCTATTTTATTTTCATTCGATATTTCATTCAAAAACCATGTCATAATTCAAATACAAAATGCAATCTGTCAAACTTGCAAATCAAACTATGTAGGTCGGTCATTCAGTGACTCTTCACCCCCGAAAGCCAAGATATGGATGGATTACTTAAGGGTTGTTTCTCCTGACTGATTTTCCTATTGAACTCTATGGAAAAATAAGTCAGGAGAAACAACCCTTAAAGTGATCCATCCATATCTACTGCATATCTGGCAGCAGAGTGATGGTTTGAGGCTTGTTTGATATGTCAGACCCTTGATGACTTACAGCCATTTAGCCAACCATGTGTTCCATACTGTTCCAGTGTAAATTAAAGCTTAATCTAGTCCCACACCCCAATTCCCATAGAGATCCATTCAAATGCAGAGAGGTTATTATTTTTATTTTTTTTGGAACATGTTGCAGGGCATCAAATTCGGAATTAGCATATATTTACAAAAATCAATAAAGTTGATAAAGGTAAACCATTACATTTTCTTTTCTTTGTACTGTTTTCAATTAAACATATGTAAAAGAGAATTTACAAATCACTGCTTTCTGCTTTTATGTGCATTTTACACACTGTCCCAACTTTTTTGGAATTGGGGTTTGTATAACACTCACTCTAACACTCCATGGGTATAACACTCACCCCACAGAGACATGGTCTGTACGTTCAATCTTGAAGCCTGCATTTCTGTCTGGAAATCCCATGTGGCCATCAGTGGGTCAGTCTCTCTCCTCGCTGCTTTTCCAGAACCACCTCTTCAACCTGATGCAGAGTTTCCAGTCCGTTTATCACTGGGTCATTTCTTTAATTCCACCAATTCTGTGTGAGGTCATGTCTAACAAAAAAGGCAAGTCAATAACAGGAAAAGGATTCTGCCATTTTAAGCAGGCCTAACAGTACTGCAATCAAAAATCAAGGAAGGATTTTGCTGGATTCCAGTCAGAAAGCCTGCTTTTTATGTGATAATTCTGTTTGAGTGAAACCATGCCGGGGTGTATGGATTCCTGTGTAGATCCTTAGGAGGACATTAATTTACATTTACATGACAGTTATTTAGCAGACGCTTTTATCCAAAGCGACATACAATAAGTGCATGCAGAAACGTCATCGAAGTCACTACAGAACAGATACAGAACTACTACAGAACAGATACAGAACTACTACAGAACAGATACAGAACTACTACAGAACAGATAAGACAAGGCACATCCTTCCCATTCCCTCAGATATGCGTACAGGAGCACTTTCATTGCTCCAACCCTGGCACGCCTAAAGACATGCCGTCATTATTACCCCAGAATCTCACACGCCTACAGCCGTTAGCCTACAACCATGCTGTCATAACCCCAAACCCTCACTTGCGTACAGTCAATAGCCAACAGTCATGCGGTCATTAACTGAGAATCTCACACCCCTACAGAAAATAGCGTACAGTCATGCTGTGATTACCACAGGATCTCACACGCCTACAGCCATTAGCCTACTACCATGCTGTAATTACCCCATGTCAGTGCAATGTGAAAGTAGGTTGTGCATGTGTGTGTGTGCGTGTGTGTGTGTGTGTGTGTGTGATGTCAGTGTGCAAGGCGCAACCTCTGTTTCAGAAATGTGTGGCAGCGGCAATATCTCTGGATCCTTTATATGATCTCACACTGCATGAAGTTTGAGAGTGAGATTGCAGGCAGAAATTGCAGGCAGGGTTAAGATGGTAAATCTGAAGGAAAATAAGTTGTCATCTCAGTATTTTCCAGTGAATATATTACAGAACACAAGAGCCCCAGTTACCACCAAACTCAGAGCGTGTTACACTGGCAGCAGAATGGATTAGAAGTCATTCAATGGAAGCTTGCATTTGCATTTAAAATTTATACATTTTTGATCAGCTGAAGAAATGCTTTACAGTAGGGACTCATTTTAAGAGTTAAGAGTAAAGTGCAGCTGCAAAATAGCCCCACCCCGACACCACTTACTGTACATATAATGAGTTCAAATACAAGTGCTTATTATTTATCGTGGTGACAGGGCACTATATAAAAGCTTAGTGTTTTGTAGTTTATTGACAGGGCCCTATATAAGAGCTTACTGTATTGTAGTTTAGTGACATGGTGCTATATACGTAAGAGCTTACTGTATTGTAGTGACAGGGTGCTATATAAGAGCTTACTGTATTGTAGTTTAGTGACAGGGCGCTATATAAGGGCTTACTGTATTGTATTTTAGTGACAGGGCGCTATATAAGAGCTTAATGTATTGTAGTTTAGTGACAGGGCGCTATATAAGAGCTTAATGTATTGTAGTTTAGTGACAGGGCGCTATATAAGAGCTTACTGTATTGTAGTTTAGTGACAGGGCGCTATATAAGAGCTTAATGTATTGTAGTTTAGTGACAGGGCGCTATATAAGAGCTTACAGTATTGTAGTTTAGTGACAGGGTGCTATATAAGGGTTTACTGTATTGTAGTTTAGTGACAGGGCGCTATATAAGAGCTTACTGTATTGTAGTTTAGTGACAGGGCACTATATAAGGGTTTACTGTATTGTAGTTTAGTGACAGGGCGCTATATAAGAGCTTACTGTATTGTAGTTTAGTGACAGGGCACTATATAAGGGTTTACTGTATTGTAGTTTAGTGACAGGGCGCTATATAAGAGCTTAGTGTATTGTAGTGACAGGGCGCTATATAAGAGCTTACTGTATTGTAGTTTAGTGACAGGGTGCTATATAAGGGCTTACTGTATTGTAGTTTAGTGACAGGGCGCTATATAAGAGCTTACTGTATTGTAGTTTAGTGACAGGGCGCTATATAAGGGCTTACTGTATTGTAGTTTAGTGACAGGGCGCTATATAAGAGCTTACTGTATTGTAGTTTAGTGACAGGGTGCTATATAAGAGCTTACTGTATTGTAGTTTAGTGACAGGGTGCTATATAAGAGCTTACTGTATTGTAGTTTAGTGACAGGGTGCTATATAAGAGCTTACTGTATTGTAGTTTAGTGACAGGGCGCTATATAAGGGCTTACTGTATTGTAGTTTAGTGACAGGGCGCTATATAAGAGCTTACTGTATTGTAGTTTAGTGACAGGGTGCTATATAAGAGCTTACTGTATTGTAGTTTAGTGACAGGGTGCTATATAAGAGCTTACTGTATTGTAGTGACAGGGTGCTATATAAGAGCTTACTGTATTGTAGTGACAGGGTGCTATATAAGAGCTGACTGTATTGTAGTTTAGTGACAGGGCGCTATATAAGAGCTTACTGTATTGTAGTTTAGTGACAGGGCGCTATATAAGAGCTTACTGTATTGTAGTTTAGTGACAGGGCGCTATATAAGAGCTTACTGTATTGTAGTTTAGTGACAGGGTGCTATATAAGAGCTTACTGTATTGTAGTTTAGTGACAGGGTGCTATATAAGAGCTTACTGTATTGTAGTTTAGTGACAGGGCGCTATATAAGAGCTTACTGTATTGTAGTTTAGTGACAGGGCGCTATATAAGAGCTTACTGTATTGTAGTTTAGTGACAGGGCGCTATATAAGAGCTTACTGTATTGTAGTTTAGTGACAGGGCGCTATATAAGAGCTTACTGTATTGTAGTTTAGTGACAGGGTGCTATATAAGAGCTTACTGTATTGTAGTTTAGTGACAGGGCGCTATATAAGGGCTTACTGTATTGTAGTTTAGTGACAGGGTGCTATATAAGAGCTTACTGTATTGTAGTTTAGTGACAGGGTGCTATATAAGAGCTTACTGTATTGTAGTTTAGTGACAGGGTGCTATATAAGAGCTTACTGTATTGTAGTTTAGTGACAGGGTGCTATATAAGAGCTTACTGTATTGTAGTGACAGGGTGCTATATAAGAGCTTACTGTATTGTAGTTTAGTGACAGGGCGCTATATAAGAGCTTAATGTATTGTAGTTTAGTGACATAGTGCTATACAAGAGCTTACTGTATTGTAGTTTAGTGACAGGGCACTATATAAGAGCTTACTGTATTGTAGTTTAGTGACATAGTGCTATATAAGAGCTTACTGTATTGTAGTTTAGTGACATGGCGCTATATAAGTGTTTACTGTATTGTAGTTTAGTGACATGGCGCTATATAAGAGCTTACTGTATTGTAGTTTAGTGACAGGGCGCTATATAAGAGCTTACTGTATTGTAGTTTAGTGACAGGGTGCTATATAAGAGCTTACTGTATTGTAGTTTAGTGACATGGCACTATATAAGAGCTTAATGTATTGTAGTGACAGGGTGCTATATAAGGGCTTAGTGTATTGTAGTTTAGTGAAAGGGTGCTATATAAGGGCTTAGTGTATTGTAGTTTAGTGACAGGGCGCTATATAAGGGCTTAGTGTATTGTAGTTTAGTGACAGGGCGCTATATAAGGGCTTACTGTATTGTAGTTTAGTGACAGGGCGCTATATAAGGGCTTAGTGTATTGTAGTTTAGTGACAGGGTGCTATATAAGAGCTTACTGTATTGTAGTTTAGTGACAGGGCGCTATATAAGAGCTTACTGTATTGTAGTTTAGTGACAGGGTGCTATATAAGAGCTTACTGTATTGTAGTTTAGTGACAGGGTGCTATATAAGAGCTTACTGTATTGTAGTTTAGTGACAGGGCGCTATATAAGGGCTTACTGTATTGTAGTTTAGTGACAGGGCGCTATATAAGAGCTTACTGTATTGTAGTTTAGTGACAGGGTGCTATATAAGAGCTTACTGTATTGTAGTTTAGTGACAGGGCGCTATATAAGGGCTTACTGTATTGTACTTTAGTGACAGGGCGCTATATATGGGCTTACTGTATTGTACTTTAGTGACAGGGCGCTATATAAGGGCTTACTGTATTGTACTTTAGTGACAGGGCGCTATATATGGGCTTACCGTATTGTAGTGATGCTGGGTCTGATGATTCTTCCAGATGGAGCAGCTTTCTGATGAGGAGCAGGAGCATGCCGCTGAGGAGGACAGTGATAAAGAAGACCAGGACCTGGATAAGATGTTTGGGGCATGGCTGGGAGAGCTGGATAAACTGACAAAGGTGTGTCTGGCTGCCTAGCAACCGCACCTTGATAACTGCATCATGGAGGTGGCCTTGATGACATGGAAAATGATGATGTATTTCGGTGTTGGCGATGCCTCCCTTGCAATATTATCAGTAAAGGATGATGTATCAAGTACATTTGTTTGTTGTGGGTGACACATAAGGCTAGTCCTGTCGTTATTTAAAAAGACTTATGAAAATAAAAATGAAGTAATGAAAATTAGGTAATGAATGGGCTTTTTATTGTATCTCTAGAATATGATTTTTAAATGAATCTTTTGTCTGCTTAATTAAGTTCATGAATCTATCCCTTTTGTTCCTCAAAACTGCATTGGGAGTATGCCAGAGGCAGTTTGGAAGAGTGCACAGCATGGACAGTCTCCAGAGATCTGCCAATATACTCTTTGATAAAAAATATAAATTTTTATAGAAAAATGTAGATGTCACAATCTCAAGAGGGTAAGCTTTGCCTGATCCAATTGGGACAGTGCCTTGGGACACTCATTAGCTGGTATTTAGGTGGCATGAGTCTCTGGTGTAAAAGGTAACAGGAGGGTGAAGCTTCTAAATTTGTTTCAGATTTTTCCCCGTTTTTTCCCAATTTAGTGGCCAATTGTACCCCTACGCTATTGAATTCCCCGTTATTGCGAATTCGCCGCTACACAACCCCTCGTCAGCCGGTAGTGGGAAGCAGGGCGCCAGGTCCTCTTCAGGGCGTGCTTCCTCCAAGCTCCTGATCGTGATTCCAACTCGCCCGGGGGGCGCACTTGTACGCGACGATTCTCCCCCGCCGAGCCCACCCACCCCCCCCAACCCCGGGAGCAGCCGCCAAATTGCCGCTCCCTCAAGGCACCGACCGTGCTCGGATCTGGCAGGACCAGGGGCTCGAACGCCCTGATCCTCGGTGTGCCACTGCACTGGCTCAAGGTCGCCGCTTTTACCGCTGCGCCACCGCGGCGTAGCGAAGCTGCCATTTTTTAAGGCGTTTAATGTTCGATGTGCGTCTCCGCAGAGTCTGGATGACGGAAAGCCAGAGAAACTTCAGAAAGCTCCCCTCAGACAGGAAACCAACCTGGCCAACTTCTCCTACCGCTTCTCCATGTACAACATCAACGGTGAGCGTGACATACAGTATGTTAGCGCGTGATCAGTACACATGCGAGCGTGTGATCAGTGTGTTAGTGATTAGTGTGTGTTGCGTGTGATGAGAGCATCGGTGTATGAGCGTGTAATCAGTGTATAAGTGCGTGAACAGTGTGTATGCTGAGTGAAATCAGTGTGTGATAAGTGTGAGATTGTGAGATCTATGTGCTTTTATGTGATCAGTGTGTGTATTGTGTTAGTGCGTAATAATCACTGTGCAATATTCCTGTGTGTGTGTTGTGCACTGATGTGTAATCAATGTTAGCGTGTGATTAGTATATGCGTTGTGTATGAGTGTGTGATCAGTGTGCGATCAGGGGTTATGTTGTGTGTTAGTGTGCGATCAGTGTGTGTCTTGTGTAAATGCGAGATCAGTGTGCATGTTGTGTAAATAGTGTGTGATCAGTGTGCGTGTTGTGTAAATAGTGTGTGATCAGTGTGTGTGTTGTGTAAATAGTGTGTGATCAGTGTCCATGTTGTGTAAATAGTGTGTGATCAGTGTGCGTGTTGTGTAAATAGTGTGTGATCAGTGTGTGTGTTGTGTAAATAGTGTGTGTGATCAGTGAGCGTGTTGTGTAAATAGTGTGTGATCAGTGTGCGTGTTGTGTAAATAGTGTGTGATCAGTGTGTGTGTTGTGTAAATAGTGTGTGATCAGTGTGCGTGTTGTGTAAATAGTGTGTGTGATCAGTGTGTGTGTTGTGTAAATAGTGTGTGTGATCAGTGTGTGTGTTGTGTAAATAGTGTGTGATCAGTGTGTGTGTTGTGTAAATAGTGTGTGATCAGTGTGTGTGTTGTGTAAATAGTGTGTGTGATCAGTGTGTGTGTTGTGTAAATAGTGTGTGATCAGTGTGTGTGTTGTGTAAATAGTGTGTGTGATCAGTGTGTGTGTTGTGTAAATAGTGTGTGTGATCAGTGTGTGTGTTGTGTAAATAGTGTGTGATCAGTGTGCGTGTTGTGTAAATAGTGTGTGATCAGTGTGTGTGTTGTGTAAATAGTGTGTGTGATCAGTGTGTGTGTTGTGTGAATAGTGTGTGTGATCAGTGTGTGTGTGTTGTGTAAATAGTGTGTGTGATCAGTGTGTGTGTTGTGTAAATAGTGTGTGATCAGTGTGTGTGTTGTGTAAATAGTGTGTGATCAGTGTGTGTGTTGTGTAAATAGTGTGTGATCAGTGTGTGTGTTGTGTAAATAGTGTGTGTGATCAGTGTTCATGTTCTGTAAATAGTGTATGATCAGTGTGTGTGTTGTGTAAATAGTGTGTGTGATCAGTGTGTGTTGTGTAAATAGTGTGTGTGATCAGTGTGTGTGTTGTGTAAATAGTGTGTGATCAGTGTGTGTGTTGTGTAAATAGTGTGTGTGATCAGTGTGTGTGTTGTGTAAATAGTGTGTGATCAGTGTGTGTGTTGTGTAAATAGTGTGTGTGATCAGTGTGCGTGTTGTGTAAATAGTGTGTGATCAGTGTGTGTGTTGTGTAAATAGTGTGTGTGATCAGTGTGTGTGTGTTGTTTTTTCTCTGTGCAGAGGCTCTGAACCAGGGTGAGGCAGTGGATCTGGACGCACTGATGGCAGACCTGTGCTCCATAGAGCAGGAGCTGAGCAGCATCGGTAAGCCCCACAGCGGCCCGTCTCGGCTGGGCCTGGCGGGGGAGGCGAGGGCGCGGCAGAGGCCCGCGGGGTGGCGCAGCAGCGGGGGCAGCAGCAGCAGCAACAGCAGCGCCCGCGCCTCCCCGTCCTCCACCCTGCGGGGGGCCGGCGGCCACGCCCGCCCCCTGGCCTCCAACTTCTCCCTGGACGACATCACCACCCAGCTGCAGCAGGCCTCGCTCAGCATGGACGAGGTCACCCGCCAGAGCCTGCCTTCCTCCTCCTGCTCCTCTTCCTCGGTCGCCGCCGCCGCCGCCACCCTTCGGCGCCCCGCCTCCTCGTCCTCCCGTCACCGCAGGACGGGGTCGGCCGGGGCGGTGACCGACCGCGAGCTGCGTGCCATTGGCCTGCCCTGCCGCTCCAGCATCACATCCGCCTCCAGCATCAACTCCGCCTCCAGCATAAACTCCGCCTCCAGCATGGACTCATTGGACAAGGTGCTGAGACCGTCGGAGCTGGAGCGTATCCCGGGGCCTCACACTGGAGAAGCTCACGGACTGCCCAGCTCAGAGGTACGGACACTCATCCTCCCATCACCCCATCTTCTCATGTGCTTCTCCACCTTAAGCTCTCCCGTTTCCTTGTTGCTTTTTCTGAACCCAGGAAAAAGCTCATGTCTCCCTCAGCTTCACAGTGAAGTCTCCTAACTCCTAACCCTAAAGCATCTTAAAGGGTAATTCCACCCAAAAATGTTGTTTGACTTGTAGAAAAGTAGCTATCCTCCTGATTAAAATGAGCTCTCAGCCAACTTTCTACCTGTAGTGAGAGCAGAGATATAGCCCCAAACTACTGTGCATGTACCAGGTACTTGGTTTACTCTGAACTACAATACCCAAGACTCTTAGCAAGAGCGCTTATAGTTTATGGGTGGAGCCAGACATCGCCAGTCACACTGAATAACGTTACGACTGGAGCGGAGGGACTGGGAATTTTACTGCTCGTCCTGCACATGCTAGTTCAAACACAACAAATTCAAAGTTATTCATTTCTTATCCCTGTCCTCGAACGTTAACCTTTAACTTTTAACGGAGGTAAACGAGTGGTGTAGCTAGCCTACATCGTGGTAACTACCGCAATTCCAACTGAAATGGAAATGTTTGCTACTGGGAAGTTTCATGTCGAATTTGGCAGCATGTTCAGCGCAGGATCCGGCCGTGTATTCAGACTCAAAACAGAAGCCTTCCACCTATGATAAAATCTAGTAAGAGGCTATATCTAAAACATTGCAATTTTCAAAATGCCAAAAAGCTGATGTGTGTCTAGCTGCTGCATGGCAAACAGATTCAAAAACGCGGATTTGCACCTTTGTTTAATGCCGTTAACTTAGCTTCTGTAATCGTATGTTCAAAGTGAAACCATTCGATTATGATCAGCTCGCTAATGTTAGTCTACTTTTCATGGTCATTGATCATAGTGTAGTTGGCATGGTTCCTTACCAGGTGATTCAATAAGGCAGAAGATGTCAGGGAATGAGTAACCGACAGCACTCGAGTCCTGTTTGGTTTACTTTCCCAAAACATCTTTAGGAAATAACGTAGCCTATCAATGTCATTTTCTGACATTATAATAAAATAGCAATGATAGCTAGCTTGCTCAAGGTTGTGTCCCTACCACGCTACTCAGAACAGTGGCAGACGGTCACGGAGCATTTCTTCCCTCGCTGGCTCCGCCTACGTGCCTATGTAATTTACACGGCCACTTGACAAACTGTAGTCTTTCAAAGACGAGGAAGTGGTAGAGGTATATGTCAAAATGACATATACAGTACCTCTACCGAATTTTCAACTTTATATTCAAATATCTCAGTACAGAATTTTTTTTTGGCCAGCCATAAAGAGAGACTTAATTAGTTGCGCCTTGATCTGTTAAAGAAGGTTAATGTTGTTTTTGGGTGGAATTACCCTTTAAGATAACCCTTGAGTTTGGATGACAGAACTGACAGGGTACTGGAATAATAATAGGAATGGAATAATAACACCCTTCACATTTAATATGCTTAATATTAATAATATAATTAATAATTAACCTGATTTGTTTTGGGAAAACAACCTGTACTCCAACAGCGAGAAAAGATTTACACGCTTACTTTTAAATGTATACCTTCATAAGGCTGGATATTTACTGCAGCCATTAGGCATAAGTGCCTTTCATTGAAACAAGTTAATACATTCTTGTTAATTGTGTTGAATTGCGGAATGTAATGATTCTAAAGTAAAAAGAATGGTTTCTAAATGTAAAGTCAACTGTCAGTTGTTTTGTTGCACTATTACATGGTGGCTGTCGATAATTAAAATGTATTTGATACAATTAAAATTGTATCTGTGTATGATCACAATCGATAATGATCCATAGCCTAACAGACTTCACATTCTGTTTCCACCCTTTTTAAAAAAGGCCACGGCAGTTAATCCGTTTGATCACTGTACTCACACCTTCCTTTCCTTCTGTCTGGTTTCTGCTTCAAGCACTCTTATCTGGACAGGGAAACCTCGCTCATTCTGACAAACATTGCGGGCAAGCCGCCTCACCTGCTGACCAAGGTGACACCATTATTCTCTCTCCTCCTGTTAGCATGAATGCCAGGCCCTAACCCATGATGTCATGGCTTCTGACAGTTCAAATTAGTTAAAAGAACAATTTTAGTTCTAATCTCTCTTGGGGCCAGAGATCAAACCAGAAATATTAGTGTTTTACAGGAGATACACGTCGACTGTCTCTGTAGGAGATATTAACAGTATTGTGTGTCTGTAGATATTCAGTGTTTTGTGCCTGTAACAGAAATTGCAACAGTGTTTTTTGTCTGTAGGAATATATGCACAGTGTTATGTGTCTGTATGAGATACATGGATATTGACAGTTTTTTGTATCTGTAGGATATAAATATGAACAATGTTTTGTGTCTGTAGGAGATATAGCAACAGATTTCTGTGTCCGTAGGAGATATATTAACAGTGTTATGTGTCTGTATGAGATATATTAACAGTGTTATGTGTCTGGATGAGATATATTAACAGTGTTATGTGTCTGTATGAGATATATTGACAGTGTTATGTGTCTGTATGAGATATATTTACAGTGTTGTGTCTATAGGAGGAACAGGCAGCTAAGCTGAAGGCTGAGAAGATCAGAGTGGCTCTTGAAAAAATCAAGGAAGCACAAGTCAAAAAAGTGAGTCACCCCAGTGTTGAACACACACACACACGTACATTGAGAGAGAGAGAGAGAGAGAGAGAGAGAGAGAGAGAGAGAGATGTGTCTGTTTGTCTGGCAGGAAGCCAGGGTGGGTTGTTTTCCCTATGAGAGCCATGTGATTAATCACAGCTTGTGCAGAGAATCAATCAGAGCCCTGCTCCATATAAACCACCAGCAGGGAGGGCTCACTGTTTTATGTTAGCACCTGCACAGCGCGACAACCTTATGCATCTAAACGAAGTAAATCTAAATTGAGATTTTCATCCTGCTCTTAACAAACCCATGTACAAACCCCAATTCCAAAAAAGTTGGGACAGTATGGAAAATGCACATAAAAGCAGAAAGCAGTGATTTGTAAATTCTCTTTTACATATATTTAATTGAAAAGCGTACAAAGAAAAGATATTTAATGTTTTACCTTTATCAACTTTATTGATTTTTGTGAATATACGCTAATACCGAATTTGATGCCTACAACACGTTCCACGTTGTTGGGACAGGGGCAAAAAAAAAAGACTGGGAACACCCGTTTGGAACATTCCACAGGTAAACAGGTGATGCTATCATGACTGGGTATAAAAGGATAACAAAAGACTCTTGGGGCCTTATCTTACACCCGGCGCTAAACGGCGCTAACCCAAACGCAAGTGTCTTTGCTATCTTACACCCGGCGCTAAGCGGCGTTAACCCAAACGCAAGTGTCTTTGCTATCTTACACCCGGCGCAGTGTTCATTATAGCCCCTTGAATTGTCAGTTACACCTAATGCGTGAATTGTCATTCAATGGTAAACTCGCGCACTGCAATAGACGCAATAAATAGACATTTGAGTTCTGAAAATGCGCTTCAGATGTCATTACAAGACGGCTCTCTAGGCCTACAGCCTGTAAATAGAATGGTTTTGACTGAAAAAAAGTTCAAAACCTTGTCCAGTGAATATTGCATTTATTGTTTTTCAAATAGCCTAGGCTACAGTCCCCGGGATTCTCTGTGCATAAGGTTTTTTCGATAGCCTACGGTTAAAAAAGATAGATAAATTTAATCATGTTAACTGAATTTTAACCTTATTCTTCGTCCTACATATTTTTTTAATTAAAGTGATCAGGTTTCCATACTCTCAATCTTATTAAAACCCTGCTGATTTCACCTGTTATTCCATAACTGAACAAAATGATTTTAAAGAGAACTAAGAGTCTAATTAAGCTAATTCACGGTACTGTATGTCATGAAGTGGAAACTAAGCCACAAGATATTTAAGTGAATGGTTGACAAACATACCGTAGGTGATGGAAGGGAAGATCAAGGCAGACACAGTGGGCTGGCAATGCTATGATTTGCTTAGAATCACTCTTAGTGTTCACTGTAACTTAGTAACGGTAACTTAGTGACAGAAGTGTTCTCCTGCTTTCCTTCCCAGCTGGTGATACGGGTGCACATGTCAGACGAGAGCTCCAAGACCATGATGGTGGACGAACGGCAGACGGTCAGGCAGGTGCTGGACTGCATGCTAGATAAGTCTCACTGCGGGTACAGCCCCGACTGGTCGCTAGTGGAGACCGTTAACGAGCTGCAGATGGGTGAGTACGGTGTTTCCATAGCAACACCCACTGCACCACGGTTTCCGAGCCGCATCCCCCTAACCCATTGTTGCTATGCCACTGCCGCTATGACACGACCTCTACGCAGTTAGTCCCTGCGCTAACGGTCGTGAGTGTTTTTCTTCCCACCGGGGAGTTTTTACCTCGTTTTGCTAGTTGGGGGGTTCAGGCCTGGTTTTTGCCCAATTTTCCTTCTGTTTTTCTGTACAGCGTCTTTGTGACATTTCTCTGTAAAAAGCGCTATACAAATAAAATTGAATTTAACTGAATTGACAATAGTGGCCATGCTCGCTACCCCATAGTTGCTCTGCCACATATAGCCGTTACACCTTAGTTGCTACGTCACACTTGCTAGGCCAGTGACTATGCTATAAAAAAATAAAATAAAAAATCTAGGTTTTTAAATAGTTTTTCTGTGACTATTGGAATGATTTTACCTTTACCCTCTCCCTGTATGTCCAATGATGGGAGACTGGTCTCTGGTTTGATGGGATCTAATGGATGGGATCTGATGGATGTGATCTGACCTGGTGTCTCGCAGAGCGGATCTTTGAGGATCACGAGAATCTGGTGGAGAACCTGCTGAACTGGACCCGGGACAGTCAGAACAAACTGATGTTCACAGAACGCCTCGAGAAGTACGCCCTCTTCAAGAACCCCCAGGTACGCGGACGTTCAGTCAATACTCACACACACTTAACACACTTACAGCTGAGGAAGAGTGGCAGGACTTCCTCCTCGTGCCAGACGAGTGATCTACAGATTGAGAAACAAGCTTAGATAAGATGTGACTTGTAGAGGTGGCAGTGTAGTATAATGGTTAAAGAACTGGCCTTGTAACCAAAAAGTTTCAGGTTCGATTCCCAGGTAGGACACTGCCGTTGTACCCTTGAGCAAGGTACCTAACCTGAATTGCTTCAGTATGTATCCAGCTGTATAAATGGATAATATGTGAAAAAAATAACAATTAAAAAAAAAATGCTAAAAAAAAGTTGTGTAAGTCGCTCTGGATAAGAGCGTCTGCTAAAAATGCCTGTAATGTAATGTAATGTAGAGGTAAGAGAGGTGCAGTGCAGTTTGTTCCCATCAACGTTCTCTTTCTCTCTCCCTTTCACTCGACAATGACAGAACTATTTTCTGGGGCGGAAGGACACGTGTGAAATGCCAGACAGGAACAAGGAAGCTCTACTGGAGGTAGGAGAGACTAAGGGGATGGGAGGAGAGACAAACACCATTCTGACCATGACGATGACCGTGGCCGTGATGTTGAGGGCGGTGATGATGGTTCTCTACAGGAGTGTTTCTGCGGAAGCTCGGTGAGCGTACCGGATATCGAGGGCTCGCTGTGGCTGAAGGAGGACGGGAAGAAGTCGTGGAAGAAGCGCTACTTCCTCCTGCGCGCCTCCGGGATCTACTACGTGCCCAAGGGAAAGGCCAAGGTTACACATGTATTTATATAAAACACGCACACTGTCATGTGACCAACAGCGCAGAGTTAACACACCCTCCTGTTTAGGTGAGCCGGGACCTGGCCTGTCTGCTGCAGCTGGACCATGTGAACGTGTACCACGGCCAGGATTACCGCAACAAATACAAGGCCCCAACTGACTACTGTCTGGCCCTCAAGGTGAACAGGGAGCACACCTATAGTGTTGAACATTTCCTTCATTTCATGGTGATGTATTTAATCGATCAATGGCGGAGGGTCAGAGATGACCTCGTCTCTGATGGAATATATTTTTTAGCCATCGAAAAAAGTAATTTCCTGAAGTAATTTTGAAGGCAACAGATTTATGTTAAGTGAAGACCTGCCGGTATGGATATTGTCCTCTTGTGACACTGACATTTTGTATGTGTGCTGCCATCTAGTGGAATTTGAATGTGCAGTTATCCCTTAGCCAGCCCCCAAAATTACACCAGTTTACATCATATACTTTCTTCCTTCATTCTCTGCTGAATCAATTTATATCCAACCGATATATGGCAATCATTTCCTTAGGCTAATCACGTCACTGCAACATCTGGGAGATAGAAAAACCATTGTCCCAGTTTATGAAGTAGTACTGGGTTGGCACAATCAAGGGCCAGACAACAGTTGATAATGATGACCAGCAGTAATATAGAAAACATTATCCAGACAAATGCAAGTGTATACTACCATTTCCTTGACTCTTGTATTGACACACACACGCACAAGTTTCCCCCCTGGACTATGGACCCAAAACCAAAATCCTAAAGATTAATTGGCAATTAAAGAATAAATGTTGTCGCAAATAATTGTCCCCCAAAGCAATGGTCCAGTTGTCCATATTCTTAATAATCAAAACAGTATGATATTGAAAATACCAAGAGAAACATTTTTTTTTCGTAGTTCAGGTTTGCAAAGTCAGCAACAACAAAAAAAATTATTTCAGTCCGCCATATATCGGTCATTATTACTGCAATGAAAAAAAACTCTGCTTTTTGAAATGCAGCAGCACGGTTCCTTGGCATTTATCCAGAAATGTAATTTATTTCCCTGTACAAGTACAGATAGGTTTGTGTCTAAAAAAAAAAGACAAAATACACCTGTAAATCCCATTTCACGTAACTGCACATTACTATATTTTTTATCTCTATTCTGAATCTCAGCATTCACCATGGAGGTTTACTGGCTTCCTTCACCAACATCCTCAGAATAAATATATTCTCTCACCAGTGTGGCCACTGATAACTAAGCTTCTATGTCCCCAAAAAGTATCTTCCCCCATAGCTCTTTTTATTAAAACCCCATACTGTATATCACTGATTCCCGTACATTTCTAGTCTAAAACTTCCCCAAATCTTTAAAAAAACACTAGATTTTGGGGAGATCACCATGGCAACCCTGCAGCCTGTCTGACAGCACAATACTCTTCTTTTTCCTCCTCTACCAGCCTTCATTCTTTAAAAGCAAAAGTGCTCAAAATAAATCATGCTAGGGTGCCGCGGTGGTGCAGCGGTCTAAGGCGCAGACGTTCGATCCCCGGTCCTGCCAGATCCCAGTATGGCCGGTGCCTTGAGGGAGCGGCAATTGGCGGCTGCTCCCGGGGTGGGGGGAGGGACTCAGAGGGAATCGTCGCACATAAGACAGCCCTGGGAGAGCTGGACTCACGGTTAGGAGCTCGAGGAGTCGCGCCCTGAAGAGGATGTGGCGCCCTCTATCCTGCTACCGGACAAAGGGGTTGTAGCGGCGATTCTCTAGCGGTTGCTACACGGGGGGAATTTAATTGCATAGGGTCCAATTGGCTACCAAATTGGGAGAAAAAGGGAATAATCAGGAAAAATAAATAAATAAGCATGCTAAACAGCAACACATGCTAATGCACATATTCAGTCAGCAGCATACCGTTATAGCGTTAGCTGGCAGCCTCCACTTCCATTAAAGGGATAGTTCGGAATTTTGGACATAATGTCTCAATTACGACTTTCCCATGATGTAGTTGATTGATGGAAACCATTTTCAGCTAATTCCATGCTGTCCCTTCTTTTGGACATACACACGTTGCTAATGCTAGCGCAACTCTAAGGAAACTAGTAGCATCCACTACCAAACGCACTTAAACAGTCCACAGTGCACCCAAAGCAAATAAAATACGACGACAGTCTATCTGGGTTATTTTGAGTGTTTATACCATCATTTTTGAAGTCAAACTATCGTTGAATCCTTTACTTTGTGCTGACCTATATTCTCTGTGGAAGTACGGCGGCGGAGCGAACATGGCCATTGCAACTTGTTGCTCTTCTTTGTTGTTGTAGTCGACCAGTGCCGGCAATACATTCGTAGGTAACGTAAAGTATCGCTCCCCAGATAGACTGTCGTCGTATTTTATTTGCTGAGCTGCATAGTCATTGCATTGGAGGGGTACACAATGCTAGCGGAGGCAGACTGCAGGAAGCTGATCCACCACAAAGACTCAAAGACTGCCGACTGAAACCTTCCCTTCGACAGGCCAGCCACAATCGGCACTGACGTGCTCACAACCAGTTTCCAGACCATCACTACACCGACCCAGTGCTCAGCACAATGAGATAATCGCACAAGTAAATTTTATAACAGATTAGCCTGCAGATCCTTTTAAAAGGTAAACTAGCCGTAATGCAAAAGCACTGTCACTGCGGAAAGGGCAGAATGGAAGGACTAAAGATGACCGCGCTCCTGTTCTTGTCTGCCACTCTGTTCAGCACCCTCAGATCCAGAAGAAGTCCCAGTACATCAAGTACCTGTGCTGTGACGATGTCAGAACTCTCCACCAGTGGATCAACGGGATACGCGTCGCCAAGGTAACCTCAGCTTGACCAAAAACAGCGAGCAGTTTGTGGCAACACAGGTAGTGTGCTTGCGGTGTATGTGTGAGCACAGTAACAGTATGTAGGTGCTGTGCTTGTGGTGTTTGTGTGAGCACAGTAACAGTCTGTAGGTGCTGTGCTTGTGGTGTATGTGTGAGCACAGTAACAGAATGTAGGTGCTGTGCTTGTGGTGTTTGTGTGAGCACAGTAACAGTCTGTAGGTGCTGTGCTTGTGGTGTATGTGTGAGCACAGTAACAGTATGTAGGTGCTGTGCTTGTGGTGTATGTGTGAGCACAGTAACAGAATGTAGGTGCTGTGCTTGTGGTGTTTGTGTGAGCACAGTAACAGTATGTAGGTGCTGTGCTTGTGGTGTATGTGTGAGCACAGTAACAGTCTGTAGGTGCTGTGCTTGTGGTGTATGTGTGAGCACAGTAACAGTATGTTGGTGCTGTGCTTGTGGTGTTTGTGTGAGCACAGTAACAGTATGTAGGTGCTGTGCTTGTGGTGTTTGTGTGAGCACAGTAACAGTATGTAGGTGCTGTGCTTGTGGTGTATGTGTGAGCACAGTAACAGTCTGTAGGTGCTGTGCTTGTGGTGTATGTGTGAGCACAGTAACAGTATGTTGGTGCTGTGCTTGTGGTGTTTGTGTGAGCACAGTAACAGTATGTAGGTGCTGTGCTTGTGGTGTTTGTGTGAGCACAGTAACAGTATGTAGGTGCTGTGCTTGTGGTGTATGTGTGAGCACAGTAACAGTCTGTAGGGGCTGTGCTTGTGGTGTATGTGTGAGCACAGTAACAGTATGTAGGTGCTGTGCTTGTGGTGTATGTGTGAGCACAGTAACAGTCTGTAGGTGCTGTGTGGTAAGAGTCAGCACAGTAACAGTCGGTAGGTGATTCGTCTGTTGTAAGGGTAACAGTCTGTAGGCGCTGTCTCTATTGTAAATGTTTCTGCGCAGTTCGGCTGTAGGTCTGTACAGCTGTGCATTTTGTATGCTTTAGACACAGAATGTCTCCCTCTGTATGTCCACAGTACGGGAGGCAGCTGTACGTAAACTACCAAGAGGCCATGAGGCGCACAGAGGCAGCATACAACTGGTCCGCTCTGTCTGTTTCCAGCAGCCTGCCGGGTCAGTGTGGGATTGTGGGACGGCAGCTGTTTTACACCGCCGCCTAAGTGGCTCGCTTCCTTACGCCTCCGTGCCTGTTCTCAAACAGAGTCCCACTTCAACCACTCCAGCCAATCGGACAGCAGCCTGTCGGACGTCGCTGCCTCCAGCCACTCCCGCTCCCAGAGTGCAGTTAGCTCCATCTTCTCTGAGGCCTGGAAGAGAGGCACACAGATGGACGACACACCCCGGGTGAGACCCCTCCTCTTTCACCCCCATAATCTCCCTCAACTTTCCTCCTCTGGTGTTAAAATGGCTCCTACCACACCCTTGTGATGTCACTTCCTTCCTCATGGCAATGCTTCTGTTGTTTGGTTCTGTCATTTTTAATTTCACCCCCTGCACAGGTGAGGGCAGAGTCTATCAGAGGCTCATTCTCTGCCCAGCTGCCCTCTCAAAGCTTCATGAACTACCCCTACATGCCCTCTCCACCTCCTCCACCTCCTCCACCTCCTCCTCCTCCTCCTGCCCCGCCCCCTCTGCCCAATCAATCCCAGCACTCGGCCACCATGCTGTTCAAGTACAGCACCATCGCCCGCTTGCACAACGCCTCGCAGTCAGCCAATCACTTTAAGCCTCCCTCACTGGTCCAGCAGTCCGTCAAAGCTCACGTGAACGTGCCCGCGGGCTCCAACGTCCCGCCTCCTGCCCCGCCCCCGCCCCCAGCCTCCATGCCTGCGCCCGGCTCTGCCATGGCCGTGCTGAAGCTCGGAGCCATAAGCCCCGCCCTCCTGCAGTTCATCCCCACTCCACCGCCTGCCCAGACACAGCAGCTCCCGTCTCCTACCAACTTACAGAACAGCGACCTGTCCCCTGTGCCGCCCCCCGCCCGACACTGACCTGCCCCCCGTCCCGCCTCCACCTGACAGCGACCTGTCCCCTGTCCCGCCCCCACCCAACACTGACCTGCCCCCTGTCCCACCACCACCTGAAATTGACCTGCCCCCTGCGCCACTCCTACCACACGGTGACCTCTCCTCCATTCCACCCCCACCGCACAGTGACCTCCCTCTGGCTCCGCCCACAGCTCACACTGACCCGCCCCCTGTTGAGCTCCCGGCCCAGAGTGAACTTCAGCAGCTCATGGCGCAGAAGTTTCCCAATTTACCCCAGAACATTCCCGATATGCCCCAGGACACTTCAGCTCCGGTCTGCCAGACTCCGTCACCCCCGCCCCCTCCTTCTCCACTCCCAGCCCCGCTTAAAATATTCGCATTTAGCCCCACCCCACACTTTGCCCCCTGCGGAGCTGGCCTCCCTACGTCTCCCGTGTCGCCCCTCCCTCCAGCCCCGCCCCACTCTGCTTCAGTGAGAAAACAGCAGAGTTTATCCATAGGCCACACCCCACATCACGCCCCGCCCACCCTGCCCAAACAACACAGCCTCTCGTCTAAAGCCACTTCCACCCCCTCCCTGGTGAAGCAGATAGCGAGCCAGTTCCCCGGGACCTGTAAGGCCTCGGGGGCGCAGGGCCCACCGGCGGTCAAAACTAAACCCAAGTGGCAGCCCGAGTTCCCCCCTCCTCCACCGGAGAGCATTCTTCTTTCTCCCACCGCCTTCCCTGCCCCGCCCATAGCCCCGACACCCGCACCACCACCGCCCCCTCCCCCGCCTCCCCCTCTGCCGCCGACGCCCGTCCAGTCGGGATCGCCGAAGAAGTCGCCAACTTCCTGTTCCTCGTCCGGGGCGAAGAAGCCGCCCCCCGCCGCACCGCAGAGGAACTCCAGCATCAGGCGAAGCGTCTCCGGCGACCAGGACGGCAAGAAGGTGGAGAGCCTGGTGAGCATGTTTGCCACGCCTCCCGCCTCCGCCTGCGGCTCCTCGTCGGGGTCCCCGTCCAGAGACTCGTCGGCGGGGCAGCCGGTGCGCCCCAAACCGGGCAAGCTCAACCTCTCGTCCCTGCCCCTGGCCCTCCAGCAAAGCCAGTCCAGCTCCGATTTCCCCTCCCCTCCCCCGGAGTTTGAGTACTTCCCCCCCTCCCCCGCCCGACTCCGAGCTCCTACTTCCTCCCCCTCCGCCCGCCGCCCCGCCCAGCGGGGCCCCCAAAGTGGCCGTGGTCACGCCCCAGCCCCAAATGTCTTCCGTCGCCCCGTCCTGGAACAGGAGCTCGGCCAAGACGCCCCCTCCGGCGCTGCTCCGGCGCAGCACCCCCACCCTGGAGCCGCCGCCCCTCTGCGGCTCGCCGTTGCCCCCCACCTCCCCGAAGGGGAACCTGTCGCTCCAGCCCAACTTCCTGCAGGACCTGAACCGGACTCTGAAGAGGAAGTCGGTCACCAGGCACGGCTCGCTCACGGCCTCCCGAATCTCCGCCAGGCTGGAGCCGGCGGCCACCGTAGACGACATGGCGCTGCCCGGGCCCTCGTCCGAGCTGCTGGCCCACCCGCAAAGACAGAGCGGCTGCAGCTCCGGCAACATTTCAGGCTATGCAACGCTACGCCGGGGACCTCCCCCGGCACCGCCCAAAAGGGACGAGAGCACCAAACTGACCAAGGAATGGTAGTGTGGGGGGGGGGGGGGGGGGGGGCAGGACATGACCCTCATATTCTGAGTGTGTGTGTGGTGGTGGGGGGGGGAAGGGTGACCGCATGTCCTGAGTGTGGCGGGAAAGGGAAGTGACTTCATGTTCTGAGCATTTGGGAGGAAGTGACCTCATGTTCTGAGTGTGTGGTTGGGGGGGGGGGGGGGGCTCAACAACCACACAAGAATGCACGAGAATACAATTCCGCATATTTCAGTATAATTACTACTTTACTCTACTACTATAAAAAAAAGAAAAAAATACAACCAAGTCACCTATCAGCTTTTCTGTGAGTTTGTGCTGCAGTGTATTAATTATGAGCAATCAACAAGAAAAAAAGATGAAGAATGACTATTGCTGCAATGTATTGGTACTGCATGGACTCCTGTATAAACATACTGTATCATGAGAAGCTACTCGAAAGGAAGTCGGAAGGTGTCAGTCAAGAATAAGCTGTATTAGGAGTGTGTGGGAGGTAAAGAGAGTTCTGTTTTTTTTATATTAAATTATTTCACACGTTATTATACGGTTTTTAAAACCTGAAGAATTAACGTTCAGCCTGTAAACACGGACAGTGAGGAAGGAGGAGTGAGTCAGCCACGTGACTGACTGGAGAACTGAGCATGCTCAGTAGGTAAGGAGGTGAACGGCTCAGGCTCAAGTCCTCCGGGGGTGCGTCCCAATATTCTTCACTCCCCACCTCCTTTCCTCCACTCCCCCACTACCACTCCTCTCCTACCCGGAAGTATGCAAAACTGCCTGAACGTTTTGAGTACAAGTATTTACATGTACAGTATACAATGTACCTGACATTGCGGTTTGTGTTGAGACATGAATTAATATGTAACCATTAATACGTAATTAAGATGTAATCAGCAACATTAAATTAAAACACGAAGATCCGTTTCCGGGGCACGGAGGAGAGGAGGTGGTAGTGGAGGAAAGGAGGAGAGGAGGTGGTAGTGGAGGAAAGGAGGGTACATTTTTCGAGTATTGGGACGCACCCCTGCTGTCTGTCAGTCTGGATTGCACAGATGTGTAAAATGTCTTTTGATTTTGATGCAAAGGAGTTGCTTTTGCACCAAAAACATCAGTGATCAGTGAGCAACCGGAAAACTGAAGAGGACACGATTCTAATTTGTATGTTTATTTAAGTTAATTAATTTCTAATGGCCTTTTTTATTTAAAAAAAAAAAAAAAAGATTTCACACTGCAACAAAAAAAGAAAACAAAAAAGAAATCAAAATATCATACCTCTGATATGTCCTTTATTTGCTGGGCACGCAATGTGGATCTGCCCTGAATTTCCTGCTGCTCACATTGCCAGCCATCTATATGCACACACACACACACACACACACACACACACACACACACACACAATTAATTTATTTAACATGGAGAGAACAATTACACCTAGTGTATAATATTTTCTTAGCTCCAGGAATCAGAGAACATCCTGGGAGCTTTTCTCATTGTTATGCCTTCTCTTTGGGTTCAAGGTGCTATATCTATCAGTCCATGTATATGCTGCAGTGACACCACAGAGCCACGCCCTCGGACCTGTAAGAACAGGTGCATCGCTGTCTGTGAGAGACCAGTAGTCTGGACTATCCTATCTGTGCAGTCACTGCATGCTCCAGTGTCTATTCCCAGAAGAAACGTCACTCTCAGCTACTGAGAAACATTCCTGCAGGACCACATGAACGTACAGCATCACACAAACACATCTATACACACAGTATCGCATAAATACATCTACATGCACACATACAGCATCACACAAACACATCTACACATAGCATCACACAAACACATCTACACACAGTATCACATAAATACATCTACTGTACTACACACATACAGCATCACAAAAACACATCTACTGTACTGCACAAATACAGCATCACACAAACACATCTACACATAGCATCACACAAACACATCTACACACAGTATCACAAAAACACATCTACTGTACTACACACATACAGCATCACACAAACACATCTACTGTACATGCACACATACAGCATCACATAAACACATCTACATGCACAAATACAGCATCACAAAAACACATCTACTGTACTGCACAAATACAGCATCACACAAACACATCTACTGTACATGCACACATACAGCATCACATAAACACATCTACATGCACAAATACAGCATCACAAACACATCTACATTAACACATTTACATACATACATACAGGATCACACAAACATATCTAGTACATACACATATACAGCATCACAAACACATCGACATACATACAGTATCACACAAGCACATCTACATATGCATTTATGTACATATCTGCAGGATCTTGTAAACATCTCTACATTCATACCAGATTCCTTATTTACTTCCATTCCGAGGACAAATGATTTTGTATTGGTAGATAATTATCATTTTTAAAATCAATTATCTAAATGAATTATGTAAAAACAATGTAGCTAAGGATATACTGTATGTATTCTAGGAAGCCAAAGAGGCTCTTTAAAGTGAAGAACATCTCTGGAATATATTAATAATTGGGAGAAATAAAAATAAAATGTCTCTTGCATTTAAACCTATGATCTCAATATTATTGAAATTATACTTGGTGATGTCCCAGTGCTTCTTTGTGTTGCTATGAAATGAGTGATTTTTTTATTTTAATTTTAAATCCACCATTTGAATAATGAGGAAACTGGAAGCTAAGGAACACGTACATGGTGTAGGATTCCTGAAACCCTGTGAAACACACTGGACCAATTCACTTTTACACCACACTACTGTAAGTGCCCTTGGACAACAGCATGTTAACTGACTAAATTGTAAATTCACATATTTCAGCCTACTGCTGAATATGCAATATTGCTGCTCACCATTGTAGAATTTGAGGTGAGCTGAAATTTGGTAGCCCGAAGAAAGATATTAACTTAAAGATATTAACCCAAAGTAAATAATCGATGACAATGTATAGGAATGTTACTGCAGTCACAAAAGGAATGGTCATATTGTTATGCCATGTACATGCTCATTCTTTTAATGTTGCTGTTGCAAAAATCAGTAATTTTTCTCTTTGCTTTCTTAGCAAAGGGATTCCCTGTATGACTCACCGTCCGCACTTATACATGGACCCTGAGTTTCTTTGGAATATATTGAAGTGAATTAAAGGGAAACTGTAGGCGTAGGTGAGTTTAAATGACAAACAATATTTCAAGCAGAAACTTATGCAAAAAATTCAATGTATGCATTCAATGGGTTAGTGTTGCTTGGAATGTATAAATTGTATAGGAGGAGGTGGAACATTATTACATAACACACCTCTATTGTGAAAGCATCAAGACAACCAAGATTTCAAGTGCATCTAATTTAGCCTAATTAAGTTTATTTAAATAAAACACAGAAACCCTGTGTAGAAATAATAATCTAGAATATCATTAATTGTAGATTCGCATTATTAAAAGGAGCATCAATAATTACTTTCCTAAAAAAACAAGCACCCCAAGGCTTTGAAGCTGAATGTACTGTGATAAGAAAAGTATTAGTATTTTATTAAGACACAAACAGGAGCATTTCTGTATTTCATTACAAGGACCTCACGTCAACTTAGCATCAGAAATGAAAAATGTTTGATTTGAGCCAGCCGTATTTCTGAAAACAGATTAAAAATGCTTAAATTCAAAGATTTCACAGTGTAACAGTAAGGTACAGTCACAGTTGAATATGGCCCCTGCTTGCTGCTTCAATTCCGCTATTTTCGGCAGCAGGCATGCCATCAGCGACACGCACTCGGGGGAGGGCAACACTTGCATATTTCGTCAAAGGCTTCGCCTGCTCGCAATACAGGTGTAGCCTCTCTGAGTGCCATTGTAGTTAAATTTGTGCAATCCCTGGCAAGTCTCGATCGCATTCTTTCACACACACAGCCTCCCTCTGTAAATCACACCTCGGGACTCAGCCGGAGCAGAAGCAGTCTACGTGTTGAGAGCAGAGAGATGGGCTACGACGAGTTTGGCAAACTGACCTGAGATCAGCACTTGAGTGGAGCAGGTTTGCCTCAGACTGCGGGGGCCAGAGAAGGAGATGGAGATATTTTAAGCTTTTTTTTATTTATTTTTTATTTAGTCCTATCGGGAGTAGTCTACTCCTTTTGTAAAAGCAACACACTGCCCAGTAAACTGGTAGGGTTCAGGAGCTGAATTTGCTTTAATGGACGCTTTGGGCAGTTTTGTCATCATATTCTGTTATTCATAATTACATTTTGCATAGCATTCCACCCCCGAAGCAAAAAGCCCATAGTGCGAATGCTGCAGTTTGGTAATGCTATCATGCCAAAAGCACATATTTATAATGCTATCAGTGCAATATCCCATATTGCTTGTGCAATCTGCCAAAAAAAAAAAAAAAACAACAACATATTGCTCATGTTATCAGCCAGTAATGTTTTGGTAAAAATGCCAATTTCACTACAGGCTGGAGAAGTAGAGCCGTACTGTACCCAAACACTTCCAAGAGCTCAGTTTACTTCAGTTTTCCCATAGAAATATTGTTAATCCGGAGCTTTCAGTCCATCAGAAACAACCATAACAACAACAGATCTCACAACAAATAAGACTTCCATTTCAAATTATTTCAAATAACTCACAAAATACGTTTTCAGTTGGTGACCATTTTCCTTACATTTTTCTTTAGCGTCAGACGTAAAATGCTTAAATGTTTGTGTGTGCGTGTATTTACAGTGCATATGCGCAAGTGTATTTGTGACTATATGTATAATCTTGTATGTCTTCCTTCTATTCTAGCAGACTGGCCTCAGATGGCTCGTTGAATGTTTTCAGAAAACAATGTTAAATATATTTTTTTCTTTAAGTCAGTAAATAAATAGCTTGCAAAGAGAGGCCTGGCATGCGAGTTTGCAACCTGTAAAGGGGGGTGGGGAGCAAGAGACCGTTTCAATATATCAAACAGGATTCCCGCTGGGTTACCCGTCGCTTTTTCTATAAATTCATGCACATTAATCCTCTAAATCCACAGAGCTACTCCATGCATGTCTGTACAGAGAAACTACTTAATGTAGTTTCCAAATACACAAGGGAAGTGAACACTCATGCCTGAAAGAGGGGTATTAAAAAAAAAAGAAGTCAACAACAAATTATTCGCTTTCAGCAATTGCTTCGTGTGGAGCTCGCTGAAAACACTGGCCTACGTGCTCATTTTATTCAAATAAGTGATTTTGTGTAGCATTCCAAGGTAAAATGGCTGTGGCATCACAAAAGAAACAACAGCTACTCTACCTGCATGTGTAATGTTTACATTGAGGTGGCTCAAAGAATATATGCTTCAGAAACCTGTTTCTACTGTTCATTTCAAAGTAGGAATTCTGTTCACGTTGCCAAGAAAAAATTACTCATTAAAACCACAAGAGGGCACCTGAAGTGCTGTAATAATTTAATCTACTGTATATTGGCAGTTAATTACTTTTGCCGCTCGACTAGGTGGTGGCTCTGCTTTTTGATAAGTGCTTAGGTGTATTATAAATCAATGTGTAGTGGTGATATGAGGACAGTTTGTTTTAGTTTTTGGCTCTTCAGATTCAGATGGGAAAAACAGCTTGCAGTGAAGAGCAGCTGGATAAGGCAAACAAACTGCGGCTTGACGGAGCGGAGCTCTACACAGACCAGAGGACTGGCTGTTCACCAAGGCACGAGACGCCACAATAGCCTCTTTTGTTACGAAGGCCAGATCATTCTGGAACGGAGTGGGCCCCCGAAAGGATCGGCGACACGGGCACAAAGCGCGTTCTCCAGAAGGACCACGAGCACATCTTCAAACGTGTTCATTTAATATTTCACACGCAGAACAAGGACGCTGCAGCGGCTTCCCTCCAAGGGATTTTTCTCCACTTGAATCAAAGGGGTGTGTTCATGGACAAAAGGTTTTCCACCATAAGCACCGTTTACTCCAGACTTTTCCCCATGGTCTACCACAATCCTTGAGCTACGTTTGGTGGGCATACCAGGGGGTGTAACTATAAGCATTGAGAGCTGCAATAGGGCAAATTTGACATCGTACACAATGCCCAATTAACAGGCATGTGAAAAGAACAGCACTCAGCAAGCCGAGATATACTACAGCACCATGAGTTTCTGAAGAGTTTGCACCTTTCTGAATGGAACTCACCTGTCCTGCTCTACTTCCAGCCAGGGTTTGCAAACGTATTGGGTATCGAGTTCCTTTTATATACACTACGCCATTTCTTCTCAATATCCCAGTGTAATCCTGCAGACTGTTCTGTGACAATATACTGACTTTTCCCCATCTGAACTGGCTCTTCTGCCCGTTCACTCACCTAAAGCAGCCGACATAGAATGCCGTCTACAAGAACACGACCAACCAGCCGGGGAACAGCGAGACATGTTTGGTCCTGAATTTCCACAGGTACGCTCTTTACACTCTGCCAAAGCAGTTTGTTTATACTGTAGGTGCTTTAAGTGCCCAAGGGCATTAAAGCACCGCAGGCCTCACTCTGATTGATGGAAGAATCCATCTGCCCCGCTCCCATAATCTGCAATAAGAGACGGGCAAGTTTTAAAGATTATTTTCTGGTTTTGTGGCTGCCTCATCAAAGGTAATGTGGCATAGTTTACATTTTAGTCATAAAACACAGAAACATTTCCACTGATTGTACTGCACATTGTTTCATCTACAAATTCAACATGTGATCTAGTAATGCATCCTGTTCCTTAACCACAGCACACATGATGGGCCTCTAAGCGACTCCATTATCATTAGAGGCTTAGGATCCCATTATTTTGCATTAACATCCACATTACCAACACTGACTGAAAGACTGCAACCACTTCCACTCTGTCAGAAAAGCACAATTTTCAGTGACAAAATGACATTTATGTATGAGAAAGTGCAGTGCAGTGGTAAACTAGCTGCATTAAGAGTGAGGGGCACTGTAGACACTGCACTAAGAGTGAGAGGCACTGTACAGACACTGCACTAAGAGTGAGAGGCACTGTACAGACACTGCACTAAGAGTGAGAGGCACTGTACAGGCACTGCACTAAGAGTGAGAGGCACTGTACAGGCACTGCACTAAGAGTGAGAGGCACTATACAGACACTGCACTAAGAGTGAGAGGCACTGTACAGACACTGCACTAAGAGTGAGGCACTGTACAGGCACTGCACTAAGAGTGAGAGGCACTATACAGACACTGTACTAAGAGTGAGAGGCACTGTACAGGCACTGCACTAAGAGTGAGAGGCACTATACAGACACTGCACTAAGAGTGAGGCACTGTACACACACTGCACTAAGAGTGAGAGGCACTAGACACTGCACTAAGAGTGAGATGCACTACAGACACTGCACTAAGAGTGAGAGGCACTAGACACTGCACTAAGAGTGAGAGGCACTACAGACACTGCACTAAGAGTGAGATGCACTACAGACACTGCACTAAGAGTGAGATGCACTACAGACACTGCACTAAGAGTGAGATGCACTACAGACACTGCACTAAGAGTGAGAGGCACTACAGACACTGCACTAAGAGTGAGATGCACTACAGACACTGCACTAAGAGTGAGAAGCACTAGACACTGCACTAAGAGTGAGATGCACTACAGACACTGCACTAAGAGTGAGATGCACTACAGACACTGCACTAAGAGTGAGAGGCACTGTACAGACACTGCACTAGGAGTGAGAGGCACTAGACACTGCACTAAGAGTGAGAGGCACTACAGACACTGCACTAAGAGTGAGAGGCACTACAGACACTGCACTAAGAGTGAGATGCACTACAGACACTGCACTAAGAGTGAGATGCACTACAGACACTGCACTAAGAGTGAGCCACTGGTTAAAATGAGATGCACAATATGACCATCTTGAGAGCTACAAGAAATCGTCACAAGAGCTTCGGGGAAACCTGCAGCATTGTCGAGACCTGTAGAATGTTCTGCCAATCCTGTTGAAGAAACCTCACAAAAGACACACCTCGTCGATTCATTGACATAGATAAAAACCCAGTAAACATGTTTATTTCCAATAATCTTATTTTATTGTACTTATCTCAGAATGTTGGTTCCGTTCCTGTTACCGGTCTGACCACTGACTGAAGGGGTCAAAGGTCATAGGTTACAGGGTCAGAATGTCCAGGTGTCCTGGACGCTCAGAGGTCAGAATAAGGACATGCACGAGTCACGAGCACAGACCCACTGTCAGGAACAAGGTTCGAAACACAGATAAACACCACCCCCCCCCCCCCTCGGACACAGCAAAAACCCCATCCAAATTCACATACAGCATGTAAATACACATCACTCTTTGTGCATAACAGTTTCTGAGGCAGATTTTTTTTGCATTAAACACAAACTCATCCCCGTATGAAGTTTCTGTGGAATTTCATATTGACATATTACGGATCCTTTTCAAACCGAATGGCTCAACGACTCTTCTGGGATGGAGAAACATATCTTTCAGACATCACTGCATTACATGGTCCTTTCCACAATGTGCTTTCAGTGCTAAAAATACAAATATAAGCATTTCAAATCTTCACACCCTGCCCAGGTATTATTGCCAAGTTCCACCATTCCAATGGCCTAATCTTGGATCCTGCATCATGAAAATAAACAGCTTTTTATTTCAGGTTTTTGAATTAAATAGAACTTTCTGTATAATTACAACTCAAATCCATAGATATCAAATTATTTGGGAGCTTTGCTATGCAACTTATAAATATCCCCACACATATCCCAATATTTTGAATCCAAGAACATTAATATTAAGGACTAGAAGCTTATTCTTGTTCCAGACAGATGTAGTACTGGGGAGGGGAAACCAGCTAAATCTGTATAGATGCATTGCTTCAGTTGAACAGAAGTACTGGTGGTCAGCATTGTAAAGCATCACACGGACATTTAAAACAACATTACAATATGGCACTAGACCTGTCCTCCCAATACTTCCTGATGCTGGTGTTGCATTGAAACTATCACTAGCCACCACTGCTAAACACAAACGCTGATAACCAAAGCCAAACAAAGCAAAGAGCTGGGATGAAATGAAGATGAATAATTTAAGTGTTTTATTCGAGCATGCAGTCTTGTGTAATACTACATACAACATCTCAATCAACTGGGCTTTTGGTTTGAACCACAACACAACAGCTCGCAACCAGAAAAAAAAAAGCAACTTAAATACAATAAAACAGAGCATCAAGTCATCTACAGGATTGTAGTGCTGCGTGTGTGGGGGCGTGCGTGCGTGCGTGCGCTCACCGGGTCCCATTCTTTAAGACGGGGAGAAAAACTTAAATGTGCAAAACAGATTCATTCGTAATGATGAAAGATTTTTTTAAAAAGGCCATAATGTACACTCTGTGTGGTGATTATGTTTATTATCTGGCCAGGTGTGTCTCCCGTCAGTTGAGCCTGAGCATAAGCCGCCATTGTGACAGAACCCATTGAGAGATAAAGAAATTAAAATTAAAAAAGGAAAGGGAGAAAAAATTATGACCCCAACATCTGTCCATGTTCTCTCTCAGTGTTAAAGTCTCCAAACATCTGCATGTATTTAGTGTCACAAGATTTACAGCAGGAGTCCGGGGGGGTGGGGTGGGATAAGAGGAGAGACTGCGCCCCTCCACCCAAAAAAAACACCTGCTGCACACCTAGCCCATATTTCTGCACCCGCCATCCCACAATGCACCACTCCCAAAACCCCGGTTAACCCTGGCAAAGGTAAAGGCCCTGCGTCAGCTGAAATAAAGGGAGTTAAAAAAAAAAAAGGGGGGGAGGAGACAGGAGAAGTGACAGCCTGGTGGGCGGGATTTGTTCTGTCCTGGTGTCACGTTCACTCGATTTTTTTCAGCTGTCATTTATACAAGAAAAAAAAAAATATATATATATTTTTTTAATTAAAAGAATAAGAAAAACATAAAATGGTTGCGTTCTATTTTATTACAATGGTACCCTTCAATGTAATATCATAATTGTGGTCGTCATTGTGAATTTACTGTCGGAATTTAGAATTATTCATTTACTAATTCCACCCCCCCCCAGTACTCAAACGGGACATTCTTATTGCAGTGCAGTCTTGGACCTTTGACCAACCCCACCACACACACATACATATACATATATATACATATATACACAACACACACACACATACATACAAACACATATGTAGGCCATGTGTGTATTGTGTACATGTATCTCTATGTATAGCAGGAAGTGATGGTGTGGTGGTGGCACCCCCTGTGCCTCAGTCAGCATAATGCATGATGGACTCCACGTAGTTGCCGGGAAACAGGCCGGTGGTGCCGCTCATAACGCCCTCGTACCAGCCGTCGTCGTTCTTCTTGATGACGTAGATGATGGAGCCCTCCTGGAAGGACAGCTCGTCCTCTTTGTCTCGGGCGTAGTCGTAGATGGCCACCACTGGAGGGGAAGCAGTCAGGACTCTTTAACACAGTGTCCGCGGAGTTCACTTAACATTTAGCGGTTTAAGGATGTCGCATTCACTGGTTTGGGAACGTTACTCGCCAGGTCTGGCACTGTTCATGGTACTCGTGGGGTGCAGTTATGTTCTCTCGTATGGCGAATCACTCGCGACATTTTTTAAGATTCAGAATTTTAATGGGGCCGTAGTCTTTTACATTTTACGGTTGCTCTCATGCCATTGGTTTCAGCTTGCGTTTCATTTTGATGTGTAAAATGGATGCTTTTTTTTTCCTTTTGCGTTTGTGCATGATTTCCACTAGCGTTCAAAAGTTTGAAATCACAGACATTTCTGTTTTTTTTAAAGAAATTGATATTTTTATTCACCAACGTAGCATTAAATTGACCAAAAAAAAATACAGTCAAGACATTGATTTTACAAACTACCATTTCATTCCATTTCTACTTTAGCAATTGTAGGCATTTTTACACATAGACCCCCCCCCCCCCATTTTAGGGCACCAAAAGTAATTAACAAATTTAAATAAAGTAATCAGTAGATATGAATGGATCACTTTAAGGGTTGTTTCTCCGGACTCATTTTCTTATTGAACTCTATGGAAAAATAAGTCAGGAGAAGAAAACCCTTCAAGTTATCCCATCCATATCTACTGTATTTCTGGCAGCAGAGTGGTTTAAGGCTTGTTTGATATCTCAGACCCTTGATGACTTATAGCCATTTAGCCAACCATGTGTGCCATACTATTCCTGTGTAATTTACAGCATAATCTAGTCCAACCCACCCAATTCCCATAGAGATCCATTCAAATGCAGAGAGGTTATAGTATCGCTTGTACCTGAAAATAAGATATCAAGATGATGTTGTCAGGTCACAGACATCAGGAAATCATGGCATGCAAAGGATATGCAACCAAATATTGAATATGAAGACTTTATTTACATTTATGTTAATTACTTTTGGTGCCCTAAAATGGGGGGGGGGGGGATATGTGTTAAAAATGGCTACAATTGCTAAAGTAGAAATAGAATGAAACATGAAATAGTAGTTTGTAGCATTATCAATGTCTTGACTGTATTTTTTTGATCAATTTAATGCTACCTTAAAGGTTGTATCAGCGATTTTGGGTGGAAACATAAATGATCACATTCATCTGATTTTTCCTCACGATCCGCTAGCTGCCCGCCCCAAAAGCAGGCCGTCAAAAAACCGCGTCTCTGTAGGCAGCCTATGCTCCGAGATCGTACACAAAAACAAATGGTACTACCAACCACTCAAAACCAAAATAAACAGTATTCCAACCAATCACAATGATCTGCACAAACGCTAATACTCTTATCTCGCTGAAATCTTGACGGATTTACAAACGGTTTGGTTTTCTTACAAACGTTATTAACGTGGTTATAATTCTGGATGCTTGAACACTATTTTTTAAAACATAACATAATTATTCATAAGTATGTTTGTTTGGGATTTCGCTTCAGAAGTGACGTCACCCAAAATCGCTGATACAACCTTTAAATAAAAGTATCAATTTCTTTCAAAAAAATCAAAATGACTCAGTGATTCCAAACTTTTGAACTCTAGCCTTTATTTGCTTATATTTTTAATACATGCTCTTCGTTTATCGGCGATTGTTTACACAATTTGCTGGATATCCTTAGTTTAACGTGGAACAATTGTCCTTTTGTTATAGAAGCTTAATGCAGTGCATCTGATACTTGCAGATAACACCGCAATAAAGCTTTTTAATAGTTTCCCCAACAAATACAAGAACTAACAGAAGCAGAAATAAGTCTGGAAATCTGTCCGCGGGAGGGAGGGAGGGAGAGAGGGAGGGAGGGGAGGGAGGGAGGGGAGGGAGAGAGGGAGAGAGGGAGGGAGAGAGGGAGGGAGGGAGGGAGGGGAGGGAGAGAGGGAGAGAGGGAGAGAGGGAGGGGAGAGAGGGAGGGAGGGAGAGAGGGAGGGAGAGAAGGAGGGAGGGAGGGAGGGGAGGGAGGGAGGGGAGAGAGGGAGAGAGGGAGAGAGGGAGGGAGGGAGGGAGAGAGGGGAGAGAGGGAGAGAGGGAGGGAGGGAGAGAGGGAGAGAGAGAGGGAGGGAGGAGGGAGAGAGAGAGGGAGGGAGGGCGGGAGGGAGAGAGGGCGGGAGGGAGAGAGGACAGACGCAGGCGGGTACCTTTCTCCTGGTATGTGTTTGGGGCCCATGGAGGGTCTTCCTCTGCGTAGGGGTCGCTGTACTCCACCACGGACGACTCCTCCTCCTCGTAGTCCTCCGGAGGAGGGGGGGGCGGGGGGCGACTCCTCGAACACCGGCTCCTCCGCGGGAGGCGGTGGAGGAGGGGTGTCTGAGACTGGAGGGAGGGAGCGAGGGAGGGAGGATATTTATGAATGTAAAAATAGAAGTATCACACGAAAGCACAGCGCTCTCTCTCTCTCTCTCTGAACGGCAGATTGGAGATAGTCAGCTGTGGGTGTGCGCAGTACAAGGCTCCCCACAGGTATGAGGGCGCTGCACGGCCACGCCTCCGGGCCTTTCTCGGAGGGCGGGGTTTATTTCTGCATTCCGTCTACGGACAACGCGCCAATGAAACGGAGCGAGGCGAAAGCACGATTCAACAGAGCGTATTCACGTGTAAGCAACCGCACACGCGTGCTCGCAGACACGCTGGCGCGTACAAGCACACGCAAGCACACGCACGCACACGCACACCGGACGCTGCATTTTCCGACCCTTCGTTCAGAGAGAGTGGCAGCGAGCTGCGAGTTACAGGAGGAGGCATGCTTTGACAGACACGATTATATTGGCCACCATCTTTACTTCACCAAACACAGACTCCCCTGCACTCTGAGGAGAGGTCTATAACAGAGCTGGAGGGATTCCTGGCCTGGTTTACTGTCATTGTGAGGCCTGTGAGAGACAGCAGAGGGCGCTGTACGTCCTGTGATAGGGGGGGGGGATGTTGAAGCTCAAAACCACTTACTGGTCTCTTGAACCCGAGCCACGAAGCCCATCAGAGGAAGCTGGGGAGTGATCTGCAGGACGGAGGGGGGGTGGGGGAGCTAGCGGAGCTGATCACACAAGTGCACACGCAACCGGAGAGGAACAGGGGAACAGAGAGAGGGAGAGACAGAGGGACAGGGGAACAGAGAGAGGGAGAGACAGAGGGAGAGAGAGGAACAGGGGAACAGAGAGAGGGGAGAGAGAGAGGGACAGGGGAACAGAGAGAGGGAGGAGACAGAGGGACAAGGGAACAGAGAGAGGGAGAGACAGAGGGAGAGAGAGGAACAGGGGAACAGAGAGAGGGAGAGACAGAGGGAGAGAGAGGAACAGGGGAACAGAGAGAGGGAGAGAGAGAGGGACAGGGGAACAGAGAGAGGGAGAGAGAGGGACAGGGGAACAGAGAGAGGGAGAGAGAGAGAGAGAGAGAGGGGAGAGAGAGAGGGACAGGGGAACAGAGAGAGGGAGAGAGAGAGAGAGAGGGACAGGGGAACAGAGAGAGGGAGAGACAGAGGGAGAGGGGAACAGAGAGAGGGAGAGACAGAGGGAGAGGGGAACAGAGAGGGAGAGAGAGGGAGAGGGAGAGAGAGAGGGACAGGGGAACAGAGAGAGGGAGAGACAGAGGGAGAGGGGAACAGAGAGAGGGAGAGGGAGAGAGAGAGGGACAGGGGAACAGAGAGAGGGAGAGACAGAGGGAGAGAGAGAGGGGACAGGGGAACAGAGAGAGGGAGGAGAGAGAGGGACAGGGGAAGAGAGAGAGGGAGAGGACAGAGGGAGAGGGGAACAGAGAGAGGGGAGAGACAGAGGGAGAGGGGAACAGAGAGAGGGAGAGAGAGAGGGAGAGAGAGATGGAGGGATGTAGGCAGAAGGTGAGGATGGGAGGTGAGAAGTCGTGGGGGGGGGGGGGGGGGGGGGGTGGTTGTGGTGAGAGAGAGAAATAAAAAAAAAGACAGAGCAGAGAGGAAAAGGGCCCAAGACAAGAGAGAAGAGAGAAGCAAGTTAGTTTAGTGTGCAGACAAACGTGAGCCCAGCGCCAAACAGTACAGTCACCGTGACAACAGTTAGTGATGAAACACCCAGTGGGGGAGTGGTCTAGAGGGGACGGTGTGCCAGGTCGCTATGGATTTAAAACTCCAGCTTCATGTGTGTACATGTAAACATATACTAAGGATACAGGCTTTTACCGGCATCCCTGCCATGGCTAATTTAACCATATAGGGCCAAGTACAGCCGTATATGATGCCAAGTGCAGCCCTATATAATGTCAAGCGCAGCCCTATATAATGTCAAGCGCAGTCCTATAAAATGTCAAGCGCAGTCCTATAAAAATGTCAAGCGCAGCCCTATAAAATGTCAAGCGCAGCCCTATAAAATGTCAAGCGCCAGCCCTATATAATGTCAAGCGCAGCACTATAAAATGTCAAGCGCAGCCCCTATATGAAGCCAATTACAGCCCTATATGATGTCAAGTGCAGCCCTATATAATGTCAAGCGCAGCCCTATATAATGTCAAGCGCAGCCCTATATAATGTCAAGTACAGCCCTATATGAAGCCAAGTGCAGCCCTATATGATGCCAAGTACAGCCCTATATGATGCCAAGTGCAGCCCATATATGATGTCAAGTGCAGCCCCTATATGATGTCAAACGCAGCCCTATATGATGCCAAGTACAGCCCTATATGATGTCAAGTGCAGCCCTATATGTCAAG